>LGAG01000419.1:348046-365299 GCA_001278395.1 Lerema accius | reverse complement strand
GGGATCTTGGGGGGGAGGAGACCGCGCGCTGGCTGTCAACTGAGCCAGCTGAGCCGTCGCAGGCCACGGTGACTGGGCAACCTGAAATTAGATTAAAGTTTAGACATTTACACGGTTATAACATTACAAAGAGTTTAGAGTTATTCCGGTCGGATTCCAACAAACGGATTCCAAATAGGTATTTTTCCGGTCTGATCGTATGCCATTTGACCATTCCGGTCTGATCCTATTACTGTTTTTAATGAGTAAGTACAGTAAAAAAAAAACAGTGTTTAATTCAAATTCAAATCAGTTATTTCGTCTCAGGACTAATAGCTAACTTAACGAACGTCAAAAATTTAAAATAACCTAAATAACACAATGAATTTGTCTTTTATACCTACATGAATAAATGATTTTGAATTCTGTATTTTGAACCAGGTACTTTTAGTTACCCAGTTATATTATTCCCTGTATTCGCTTAATGGTTTTGCTATCGAAAACAATCAAATGTTTACACACTACACTGTTTACTCTATCTAAATAAAATTGTGCAACACTAAGGTCGAAAAAGTTGGACAAAACGAAAGTTGTTCTGGAACTAATTATCTGGCTAACCGGTGTGGGTTATGTAAATTTATAATTTGATGCGTTGGATACACACGAAGCATTCGTCATCCAGTTTTTGAGTATGGTAATTGCACCAGTAATCGACATTGGATATTTTTTTACCCAAGATACTTTACGTCTTATACATTAATCATAGTAGGTAATACGTAGATGTGGATTTAATAAGATCCCGCTGATAAAAATATTTAATTTATAATTTGATTAATCTATTAAGTTCTACTAGCTAGTTCTACTGCACCAATCCTAAATAGTAGTATATTATGAGTTAGTTATTCATTCAGTGTTGTACAAAATTAAATACAAAATTGGTAATATCAATTTAAATTTAAATTCTGAGATTCTTGGACTGACTGATATTTAACAGATAATAATAAATTACCAAATTAGTATCAAATATTTCTGGGATTGAGATTAACATATTAAGTCAATAAATCAGTTTATAACATAAAAATAAATGAAACACTGAGAGTTTATGTAAATGTAAAAAACAGATGTGTCCATCACAGGTGCATGCACCTGATATAATAAACATTTCATTCGATGTTAATGGTTGAAATTACTCGATTAATCGATGCAATTTCCGCTGTCTTTGACGAAACTTCACCGCTACGAGATGAAATGATTGTTTTAGTTCAACATTAGGTAGCCCAAACCTATAACATTTCCATAGAAACTACTTTAAATAGTTTGATTTGCTGCCGATATTGCCACATCGACGTTAAAACAACAACCGTCTTTTAAAACACCGCCGTCAAATAAATAATATCATTGATTATGTGCCATCTTTAACCTCCTCTCATTCTATCAGTATAAAATAGACAGAGATGGAAATAATTAACGAACTTCTGATTGCCGTTAATTTATTTGAATTCGAAGAATATTTATTTAAAATTAATTTAAACTTATAGAGCTACTAAAAAGCCTATATCATCAACTTAAAATTGAAACGACTACCGATATCAAAATAAATATCTACTTTATTATGAGACGTAAATCTGTCACATTTTATTGATAGAAAAGCGATATTTGAAGGTAAGATACGCAAGTGAATTTTTCCAGACGACCTATAAAGTTTAACCTATAACCTCTATTGACCTCAAAGATGAGTGAGGCCTGCCAATTTGCACTTAGCTAGTCTCCTCTTACAGTGTGAGGGGTACAGGCCATAGTCCACCACGCTGGCCTAGTGCTATAAAGTTTTCAAAGGTGTGTGTAGTCTGCCAATCCGCACTTGGCCAGCGTGGTCTGCGTGGTGAACTATGGCCTGTCAGTATGGGTTACTGTGAGAGGAGACCCGAGTCCAGCAGTGGGACAGTTATGGGTTGCGATGATGATAATGATGATGAACTTACATTTCCTGGTTGCGGCTGAGGTCTCATCTGCTCAAGTAGAGGCAGCAGAGCTAGAGGAGGTCCAGGGTACAGGGAATGCTGTCCACGCCTCACAATCTCCTGCCGCCGCATATGTTCCTGCTGCAACCGTTGCAACTCCAGCTCAGCTGATACATTCCCGATGTTCTGTTGACAAGGTGAACTTAAATCAGTTCTGAACGAATTATAGCACGTTCCTAATTCAAAAATGGTGGAAGATGGAATGAGGAATCGAGGAAACAAGTTTTGTTCTTAATTTGATGGTGGTGACTTTGAAAAGCGAAGAGTCGATGTTTAAATTTTCTGTCAGGCATTAAATGACATTTCTTGGATTGTGGGTTTCTGTGTTGTTATTAGAAGTGGAGAAATTATGATAGCTTGGTGTATTGTTTAGGATTTTCAGAGCTGGTCACTGATTGACTTGGCTATATAGATATATGTGACTGCTAATAGTCAAAATTAATTTAACACTTTCGTACTTCGAAAGACGCGTAAAGTCCTCAGTTCCGGTGTTAAACTTCCATAGAATTAATAAAGCCTTCTTGAATTAATTGGCATACAATTTTCAGACACTTAGGTTAGCCAATACCTCCTCAGTAATGAGTCTCTTCTTCCGTAGCTGGCCATTAATGGACCGTAAATATTAATGTAAAGAAAATAACAGCAATTTAGCAAATAGCAGATGTCTAATTGAAGTCAACGGGTCAAAGGTATCTTGCATTGTCAGCTATACAAATTACACTCGCTTACAAATGGTATGATTAACAGGTGTAAATGGCAAACAGTAATTATGGGAAAAATCTACCTTAAGGTTTTAGATATTGGTAGTATTTCCTCAGTAAATAAATGAGGCATTTTAATGCAATTTCTAACGTCGCTAACAGATTTATTTCTTTGGTCAAAATGGTTGTAATTTAAACACATTATTAGGCATTGTTCTGGCTATGTATTTACTTTCTAAAATATTAAGGTTATGTTATACACGCTGATTTTTGAGCCTATTGTGCCTATATTGCATAGAAGAAATTGATAATAGATGATTAATATTTTGCATGCTGATGAGATATTAGAAACAGCATTAATTTGACAGTATTCATTTATTGTAATGTGTATTGTAAGTAATAAGAAGGAATGGAATGAGATATTAAAATTTACGAACGATGCAACTTCCATACAATTATCTTTCTCAGACCACACAGGGAAGTAAATTTCAAAATTAAAACAATACTCGAAGCAAATTGCGTAATTTTTCAAAATGACAGCAAAGTAAAAACAAAAATATCTAGCAATATATTCCGGAGCGGTCATACGAAAACAAAAGAAGGAACTCCCATAACAACCCGTCCTTAAATTGCTGTACTTTCGGCAATCAGTCTTAACGAGCTATCTTTCTGCGAGAAATTTGTTCTTGACGATATATTGCACACTTAAGCTCCTTTCACGACAAAGAGTTTCTTTGGACGTACGCACAAATCAACCGAAGGGGACGCTCACTAAATCTTTGCGCCCATAAACAGACTTCCAAAAAAAGAAAACTCCGATTAATTGCTCGGGAGTCGTGACGAATACTACAATATACATTTTATCAGCTCTTCATTAAGAACGCATTGAATTGTTAATGGCTATACGTTATAAGGTGGCGACACTGAAACAACTCGATGAGCCGTATTTCCGGACGGGTGACATCGCATTTTAAAGCGAATTATGAAAAGGGATCACAACGATTTTTGCCACGCTCAAAGAGCTTCTGTCAGTGGAAATACTTTTAAGTGAATTATGGTCGTCGAAGATAAAAAGGAAGAAGCGTTAATGGAAGACAAAAGCGAATGCATAAATAAACATGACATAATCGCGCGAATAAAAAGAGATCGTTGAGCGGTTGTAATAGGCGGGCGGAACGATTCGCGCAGGGTGAAGCGCCAGTAGTAATCGACCAAGTTTTTCCATCGGCCAGACAAATTGCCGTCATAACCGAACGGATTAAACTTTTTATTAAAAACAACAAACTGAGCATAATGTATGGCTGTAATCGGCAAGGGACAGATGTTCCCGAATAACGTACGCGATTTATCTAATGTAAAAAGACTTTTATTTAATAGCTTCGCAGAGATGTCCTAGCGATTGCCGTTTATATTTTACTGATGCCGCCGTTCTGGCATTTCGACCGCATTTTGATAGCGTTATTAATGTAAGAGATGACATAAAAATGCGATTTTTGATCGAGTGGACCAGCTGTGTTACGATTTATTGTAGTCGTTGCAGATAGGTCGGATGTGGAAGACATTGATCGAGACCGGCGCGTTAAGAAAGATCGGAAGATATCGTAAAGTTATCGGGTCAATGATGGCTTTGCCAATGAAACCGCTGGGCGTGACGAGCTGCGTACGCGCCGATTTCAGATCAATAAAGATGGCGGGAGGTATTAATAACCTAGGAAAACATACACCATCTGTCGCTGCGTCCTTGGCACTAACAGAGGCGATGAGTTTTAAAATACAATATAACGCGAGCGCCTCAAAGATTACTTCAGAGAAATCGTTCTGCGGCTAGAACTAATTTCCTAAATCCTCTGTAAATCATGACTAAGCTATTGTCAAACGAAGCAGCGACATATAGAATGTAAGAGATGAAAGCGCGGATTATGTTTAAGGATACATCAAAAAGTGGATACTTGAGGAGTATGATGTCGTGGCGGGAAATGACAAAAAGATCAGAGATGACGACCGGACATACCATGACATAATTTATAAAGCCCGGAGCCATATCAAAATAGTGTAATCCTGATTCGAGAAAGCGCAAGCAATTTTAATGCTTCTGTCAATCGAATTAAGATCCACAGGGACAATAGCTAAGATTCGGTGAAAATACACACGAATAATGTATAATGAAACAGACGTCACATTGACGTAAGAGAAGCAAAGACTTGGGTGAAATCATAATATTTACTGTCACTAGTCGACATGTCCTCATTCCTGGATATATTATTCTAGACATTGAATTAGATTTCGGCGACTCAATTATGCGAGAAGCCACAACAGATTTAGAACAACAATTTGCAGGCAGGACTGTTTTAAAATAAATCACTTGCAGATTAACTAGTTAGGTAATGAACAATGATATTAAACAAAAAAGAAACAACAAAAGTACAAGCTTGCTAGGCGTGAATACAATTAAAGAACGTTGTCTAATGGTTTTGCATACGAATAAGAGTCAAATGAACACGAAAATATGAAACTCTAATCCACTAACTCTAGTTATAGGTACATCAAATCAGATATCAAATGTTTTGTCGTATTTCGCTTGAAAGATTGAGAATCAGTCCGTACTTTCTTTAGTTTACCGACAACTAGTAATGCCTTTAAGGTATTACTGATTCTAATACTAATTCAAATTTAAGTCATTTTATTTCGTCTTAGGAACTAATAGCTCACTTAAAAAATGAAGATGTCAACGATAACACAGACTTCCATTATAATCTTACACCTGTTTATTATCTACAAGATTTTGTGTACACGTTTCTACAACATATAGATTTTCATTAAAACAGATGTATTTATAAACAAAAAGCAACTCTATCCTAATTAGATTCACTTTAAAACTAACATGTGTAGTTAGTAACATGTTTTAGTGTATTAGTGATTCATTCCCCTATTTGTAAGTGTTGATAATTTAAATAATGCCGATAAAAAGGCCGAGTCCCGCGGGCAATACAAAGGAAGGGTGATGCGGTACGCGATGACATATCAAAACGAATCGCTAATGCAAAACCATGGGTTTGCGAAACTGTGGAGTGGGTTGCGATTTATTTTTCTTAGTTTTTGTTGTTAATTTTTACCAGACTTCGCGAGGGTGTTATTGTTTTTTAGTGATTTGAGCGTACCTATGTCCAATTCTTTGGCACGCTCTAGAGACTAAATGTCTTGACGGATTTTAATGTATGGAGTAAATAAAGAAAAAAGTACAGCCTACGTCACTTCTATAGTGGAGACGAATTTAATGACATCACACACGTTGAAAACTATTTAAGCCGCTTAAGCTGTTGAGCGTCCTAAAGAAATAGACAAACATACATAAGTATGAAAAACATCCTCCAGGCATAATCGGGTAAAAAATTTTAGAGCGATAAAGCAACTCTATGCCTCTCGAATTCCATGCGTTTTATCGAGAACAGATTGCACAATGACGATGTGAATTAATTATTGCGTCCTGTTGCTCTGACGACTCGTCTGCGATTACGATTAGTCGTGTTGACGACCTGTGATCGTGGAGATGTGATTGGTACACATATACTTTTAAAAGTACATTGTGAGTCTGCATAAAGTGCTTATAATAAATTGGGAAAATAAGATATTTTTGACGAAAAAAAGGTAAAGTTAACTATATTTTTTTACTTAAAAATTTACAAGGGGTTCACTTTTACTTAATTTTAAGTAAAATAAGTAAGTAGCTCTTTTTGCTTTAATTGACAAGAGAGAGTAGCGTAGCGTTGATATATTTATGACGAGATCATGAAAACAGATCATCACATTAATTTTGACATAAATAAATCCTACTAACATTATAAATGTGAAAGTTTGTAAGGATGTTTGGATGTTTGGATATTTGGATGTTTGTCCCTCCTTCACGCTCTAACCATTGAACGGATTAAGCTGAAACTTGGCACATAGATAGTTTGAATCCAGGACTAGGATATAGGATAGATTTTATCCCGTTTATAGGTTCCCCTGGGATGAATTCTACTCTTCCGCTGGCAAAGCGGGTATCGTCTAGTACCTAATAAAATGTTGTCATCTTTCTTCCGTGTTGTCAAGTGACCCAGATAATCTTAAAAGGCATTTAGCGAGTGTTAGAACGAAATCGAAGCCTTATATCCCTGGTAGAAGGAGCTTTCAACCGTCAACCGGTGATGGATGAATTAATCGTTGAACTCTACTTTCCAATACCATACTGCTGTGACCTCACGTTTGGTCTCTTTGACCATACAGGGGTGTGCAACCTGCGGCTAAATTTTAAAAAAATATTTTACGGAACAAAAATTGTAACACGGTATAAATGTGTTGTGTCGAGAAAAATGTCAGTAAGGTTTTTTCTACAAGTTATTTTTTTCCCAGAAGACTATCTTACTGAGTTATAAGTATGGATTTTATCTTTAAAAAATCGTAAGTGTAATAAGTATTGCTTGACGCAAATTAGGAATTACCGTATTATCAGATACTGCTAAATTAGAAGTATTATTATTGTCACAATGTTAAAGTATTTAATTTAATTTTACACAAAAGGTATTTGTAACGTATTGACATACAAAATGCATGTTTATCACAAATACTCACTTTATTCAATGGACTTAAGTCTGAAATCGCCAACTTTAACTTCCTGTTTTCAAACGAATCCCAAAACAGTTTCAAACCCCTGACCATCACCGTATGGACATACAGCAGACTATTACATGCATAAGTTTTGACAACAACCAATTAAACTGTCAGGTATATCGAACGCCGGACTTATAGTCAGATTATGTGATGCAAATGTTCAAAGGATTGCACGAGGACCGTATTAGGTGGGATTTACTTACTTGCACCTTTTTTTATTATTAAATTCAGGTTTAGCACGCTTCTTATGATTTTTAATTAATATTTTAAAGGAATAATTATATTATTAGTTACGAGTGTATTAATAACTAAACTAATAATATTATTTTACACATTTAAAGTCATTCAAGTGCCACGGGAAAGTAGAAGGAGGTGGTCTTTGTGTTGGGATAACTCGAGTTTTACGAGTATGTAAGATGCCCCAAATCTGTCCACTATCTGTGCTGAAGCAGCATATTAAATATGCTCTAGGTATCTCAGTTTTAAGAAGAGACCTGCTCCCAATAATTGGTCGTAATAGATAAATCCAAGTGTTAGTTCGGCAAGTCAACACTAGATGTCTCTATACCCACATTAGCACCCGTTGAAACCCAAAACAATACCGAAATGGCTTAGCGAATTACATTTTGACATACCCAATTAATCTGTCGTATTGCAAATGTCACTAGACAATCCTGCCTCCACGGGAAGCCATCAGGCTTGAGATAAATCTCCCTTATTGTGATGCACCATGATTCGCAGTTTTAATGCCGATCGGAGATACGATCAGCGGTGCAGTGATTATGCATTTTGCATTACCCTCCCCGTTTTATAGTTTGTTGTGATTATGGAATAATGGCGGGAAAACCAGCTGATGGGTTGTGTTGTGATTGTATCTTTTGCTTTGTACAAAGGGTTTTGAAGTGAAATGTTTGAGGTAATAAGACGAGCGGTTTGTTAATGTGTTTTATTTAAAAGAAAGAAAGAAAGGAACCTTTATTTCGCCATGGTAATAAAAATACAATATAAAAAAAAATGATATTTTTATAAGATTTATTCGAAAAGGTTTAATACACCTTTCAGCAATTCCTTGGTCTCTTAATAATTCATCGTATTTTGTTACTTCTAATTGTCTCACTGAAGACAGGTCTCCTTTCACAATATAGTTTAGGCTTATTATAGTGCATCATGCTGGCTAACTGCAGATTTTCATGCTTCATACACCTTAAAGAATTGGATAATTCTCACGTGTGCAGGTTTCCTTACAATGTTTTCCATCACCGAAGTAAGTGATTATATTCTTTGTAATTAGAAACTTGGAATTGACTTTTACTCGTATGTAACCCGAAAGATCTTCGTACGCCATCAGAATTGTAACGAACCAGTAACTTGAACCGATGACTTACTAAGCACGAAAGTAAGTATTTAAAAGCCATAAACTATTCCTGATTAACGATAGGTACGAAAGTCTCCCGACTTATGACAAATCATAAGACTTATAAAAATAAGTACAAAATTTTATCAACCAACTCTAAAAATCCAAATGATTTTTTATCAACCTCTCATTATTCGCAAACAATCAAACTCAAGCACTTGAAAAGACACAAGTCAAGGCAGGGGAAGACTGGAGAAAACAAGAGAGGATAGGAGAGGAAATAAGGGTGCTTATTGTTATTGAATAGCCCCCAACGATCAAATTAGCGGTGAACTGTGGTCGAACGACGTCATGCACGTGCGATGCTAACTTTGATGACGCAATCAGTATCTTAGATCGACAATAAAAGATTGGGAATGTTTGAATTTTTAATTCGAAGTGTGTTATTGTGGTTTTTGACTGTGCTAGTACGGTGAGGATTGTTAAGCGTATGTAGGTATGTGTTACCGTTTCTTTGGTATGTTTTACAGTCCAAATGGAGCCATGGATTGTAAGATATGAGGTGTTAAATTTGTCTTCATTGTGGATGTTACATGAGGTATAAATATTGTTTTATAAAGGTTCAAATTCGAAAAGATTCTTTGGTGTTTAGGATATAATCTTTATATCTACAATTATGAGGCAGATTCAAAATTTAATAGTTTCTTAATTATTATTAATGATTTATTTTGAAAAATATTACTATTATACATAAATTAATACCTAATATGACAGTGGGTATTTTTTTGTAAAAAAAATACCTGATACTATGAGTCGTTGGTCGAAAGGGATCACTCGGTAAAGGGACCGCGGTCCTTTTTGGCCTATTGATTTAATTTAATATTTTTCTTTGGGCGAAACGGACCACTTATAAGTATATACAAAAATTCTATCTAAATGCAGCCATTACTTTGTGGTTAGGGGCTATTAAAAGTATTTTGTAGTAAATCAACAATTAGTTTAACTGAAGTTACATTTCCGAGGGGGATGTTTTTAGAAACTATTAACATAATGACAAAACATAAGCGCAAACCATCTGTTTTTAATCTTGATTAGTACTCGTATGTTTCTGAGTTCCAAAAATAAACTATGGTAAGGTAAGCGAACTAAAATCCATACTAATATTATAAATTTTAAATTGACTCTGTCTCTCTGTCTGGTACATTTTTAAGCTTAAACTTAGTTATTATTATCAATAGGTATTATCACTTCTCAATAAATTCGTTACGATAACTGTACGACTGTTAACATTACGTTTTACATCCTTTAAGACATTACAATCTCAAAAATTTTCAAAGCGTAATTAGATAATTCGGAAAAGATTTTTTTTTATCGAAAAATCGGTATCTTTGCTAACTTACTATTTTACTATCTTTTCTATCGTTCTACATTACGTATAAATATACGGACTTAGCCAGAATTCTACTCCGAATCGACTTAAAAGAATACCTTCTTTTAAATCCATAAGAACGTGACATTTCCGAAACAGTTCCGAAGAGCTTGAACATAAAATTCAGGAAGAAACAGCGTATCGTGAATAAATAACTCGTCGGTAAACAAAAGAGACCCCAAACCCGTGGGGACGTTAGCTCAAACAGAACACCCCCTAAAANTATTCCCGGATGCTCGTCCCACTTCAGGTTTCTTTTATTCCTTACCTACTCTTGTGTTTATTTTTGTTTTCCGCTACCCGGCGGAAATAATAGCGTTGGGTTTATGTGGATCTTCCGTTTGCTTGTTATATATTTTTAAATTTAAATTGGGTTACTGGTTTTTTCTTTCGTAACGCCGATAATAATAATATGATAGGTATTGGCTAACAAATTATTTCATATAAGTAAATGGAAAAATATCGATTCTTAATAACATTAATACAATATTAAATTCGTAAAAATATTCTGTCAAGACAAAATTGAGACTATATTTCGAAATCCGCAGAATTACAGGGTCATAAAAACTCGTTGATAAAGCGACAAAGTCATATCCACATAATATTTCGGATGCTTAGAAACTATTATATATTATGTGATAGTTACTAGAAAGCCGGTATTATTGTGAATTTCATTCAATTCTATAATTAGCTCCTTTTAAATATACTGGCAGGAATTAAATGGCAGACCAGAGGGAATAGCAAACGAAAAAAAAATCACTATGTTCTGTTTTCAAAAACATTTTTTTTAATGAGCAAGTTTATTTTATAATATTCTCTTTAAGTTGAAGAGCGTATAAGTCAACGCTCGAATGTTCCATGTTTAGGTACTTGGGTCTTAAAAGCCAATAAATTTTATTATAAACATTGAACTTGATTTTGATCGACTTTGAAATGTCGGATCAACTTAAAACTTTACATATTTATTAAGAATCGATGACAAGGCAAGAATTCGAAATAAAATACTTTTTAATTCGTATTTTCGCTATAACATGATTTCTTTTTACCATTATGTTTCTGTCTTTTAGCCAGCCAAGGTTTTGGTCAATATTTAGTTATAAGGATTTTGACATCATAATTTATCTGATTTTTTTATTGCATTAGAATAGCAAACGATCTTGCAGTGTCACCATCCCAGTCGTCCATATGAGCATCATGACAAACTTCAAGTAGGACTATAGAGGGACTGCTAGTCGGTTAGTAGCTCCTCTAGTAATAGGAAAGCGAGCTTTCTAAGTTCTTTTGTTTAGTAAAACAAATCAAAAATTCCTAAAAACAGTACAGTACACAAAGCGGGTCTTACACTAAAAGTACCTACTAACACAAGATTTTCTACGATTCATTTAATATCTGAGAGCTTACTAAAGCTTTGTCCGTCGGAAGAGTCCACAAAAGTGCGAAGCCACTACTCTAGAAAGATTAATAAAGCTTACCGAACGGCACTTACGACACCTTTGTCGCTAATGGACGACCTAATCTCCAGACAAGGGAAATAGTGGGGAAACATGACATACGTCTTAAGTATTATTTTAATATGTAACGTTTTGTTTTGAAAATGGATTTTTTGGGAAACAGCGAAATTTTTGCTAAGCAATTTTGGTGCTTAAAGTCATTTGTTTATACGTGTTTATTTACGAAGTCTTAGGTATTATTTACAATTACTTGCCTATCGTGTTAAGGACTACAATTGGACCCGAGAATTCGTCCTAATGTGAAATTCTATACACGGAAATTCTTGGTTTGTAGTATATTATTAATTTACAAAGACATACGAGTAGGTACCTACATCAATGGTCCTCAACTTTATCAATACATTTCTCGATGATTCAGATTGAGAACCTTAGAATTGCAAACGCGACAATTATCTGACCTGACCTAAAAACGCGACAGTCATTTCAAAGTAAGCTACTAATTCCTAAGAATCTAGAATAATCTCACATCCACGCGATTGAGCGATATTGCAAAAATTAATCTCTAGGTTTATTACTTATATAGGGTTGACAACTTTGAGGAAATTTTCTGGGTCAGAAAATGTACAAGAAAAGTTACGATTGCATGTAATGATTTTGAGATTGACTATTTTTTTATTGTCGACAATAAAAAAAAATACACAAAACTTATAACACATAAGCTGAAAATGCTTAAATTTTTTTTTAATTATTCATTTGCATTCGTTGAGAAATGTTGGGTAAATGGACCAAAAACAAAAAAAAACAATGACAAAAAATGCCGGTACATTTCTCGGCAGACTTTGCTCGGTGACAGACATATGTCAGATCTTAAAAAAAAAATAATTCCTCACTTTGTTATGGTCCAGTGAGAGTTTGTATCTCAATTCTCTTGACAGCCCTACAAGAAAAGCTAATCTTTATCTCCCATCGAGACAATCTAGCCGTTTCTCAGTCATGTGTAAATTAATGCATTGCTGTAGCAAATTACTTTGATACCAGTACAGTTAGAGAGGTACCATTCTGTTTTTGTTAGCGGCCATCTTGGAGTCATTTGTTTTTTGAACAAAAGCGTCGTTGGATGCACTTCCTAGTTTATATCTGTTTGTAATTATGTCCCTGAGACTTGCCTGTTGAAGGCTTACGTTAGAATAATGGGGGAAGTGGGGGGGAGTGTTGATTTGTATATTTTGAAGTAAGTAAAAAAATGTTTTTTTTTTATAGAGTAAAGAAAATATGTCAAGAGTATTTTTCATGTAAGTTTTTTTCAAGTAAGTTCATTTAAGTTTTTTTCGTAGTGTTTTTTACAATGAGAACAACAAAGGAAAATAACAAAGGGACTGTGAAGAATATTACAAAAAAACTGATTCATATATATTTTCAGTATTGGTAACAAAGCCCATTTTACAGTTACAATTTTCAGAAAACATCCAATATAAATATATGGCCCCGTTACAGTTTTATTCATAGTTACGTAAAACTACATATTTCCCCGATTCGATGAAATATGATAAATTTATTTCGCAACCATTCCTGCACCTTTTTCGAGTTACGAAGCATGTAATAGGCATCTTAAGCGTCTCTAAGACTCTTTTCATATTTCTAACAGGCAACTAAAATAGACGAAAACGAAAAGTTACATCCGTTTCTAGCCGGTTTAAGCTGGAAATAATTGGAGGAGAGTCGAGTTAGCCGGGCGGTAACATGCGGGTAACTCGGTCTACCTATCTCTACCCGGGTAACGAGCGAGCGCTATCGTAATGCCGTTCTCAAGATCTATTTAAACAGATTTGAAAATTTGGAATTTAGCTTAGTTTTTGTGTTATTCTGTGCAATTTTGTTTGTTAGTAGCTAAGATTCAATGTTGCACTTAATTCAGTGGTCTACAACCTTTTTCAGGTCACCGTACACATAATAATTACTGTCATTATATTTTGTTGCTATCATCACTTACATAGTGGAGAATATCCGGTTATATAGTTATAAGTTATATTATATAAGGTTTAGGTTAAAGGCTTCATAGTGCCACTACGTAATTATACCCTATACATACATACTTCCAAAAAAATTACCTTCGAGTCGTACCACGGTTCTAACTACCTCCTGCGATTTAAAGAGTTCAATTTCCCTTATCTATTTAAACTAGAATCCATAAGAACCGCTAAACATATTTCCATATTTTTCATATTTCTTCTGTAATCTCAAACCAAACGCTACTTCTATTTGTCTCTCAAAGAAATTGTTCGTTTAATCTTAAAACCGGTTCGAGCTGGAAATAATTGGATGAGACTCGATCTAACTGGGCGGTAACAAGTCGTTCTAGACCGGGTACAGTGGGGAGAACCGGGTATGCGGACAAGAGGAACCGGGTAACGAACCGGAATGCAAGAGAATGCAACGGAGCAAACCCACTTTAGTCAGCTGTCTTATTTTGTTGGTTTCCTTTTTTACTTTTATTCTTTCTTCTATACCAAAGATCCTAAAACTTTTATCGTCCACTGCCAACTGAAAATTTGACAAGAAATCTTACATTGAGATATTAAGTATATATAGCCCTTATTTCGACTAGACTCTTTAGCGTCATTTTGGAAGTCCCTAGCACCCACAAGGGGGCAGTATTGCATACTTTAAGGATACTTTTTTGTTTACAAAATTTTAACTTATGACCTGAGTGGAATCGGATGCAGAACTGCTCATTTCCATGCATCTGTCATTTACATATACATATAGTCATTTACACAATAGTATTCCTTGCTAATAAGCCGAGCTTTTACACGCTTCTTAAATAATTGTATAGGCAAATCACGTATTAACATTGGGACTTTGTTACAGAATTTTACACCAAATCCCACAAAAGATCGTTGCACTTTCCTTCTTCTAGTCTGTCGATGACATTCGATCTGTCACGATCGATCTGCTTTGAAGCAGTCGGTTCATACTGACTGCTTCAAGCTGTCAGCGATTGCTTCAAGCAATCCCTATAAAGCCAGTTCATGCCCCTATCACAGTTCTGTTAGCATTGTGTTGAAAGCACTATACAAATAGAGCTTTATATTTGTTCATTCAACCGTTCATTGACGGCAAACAGGGATGTTCGTTCGATCGAAGTTAGTCTATTTTCACCATTTTCACCAACTCTAATTGTACATTGGTGAATTTGTAATCATGACCTAGAGTAATTAACTATTATGTACCTAATTACTAAGTAACAAAGTGTTTTGTTTTGAGGTAACAGTAAGTGAAAACTGCTTATTTTTAGTAATAAAAGAGGGGATATTTGTTATTAAAATACTTACCGTGTACTTGAATTTTCTCTTATAAATAAGAAATAGTTCAAAAAAGATAATGTAACAAATAACTCAAACTTCTAACATAAATAGATCTCGCATCGTAACCTATAATAAATTAATAAATTATGCAAGAAACCCTAAGTTTTATTACTTGTTATAATAAAGTATCAATTACCAAGACACTAGTCATAATTCTCACAACATGTTACCAGTGAAGTTACAAATTAAAAAGTTCCCATTACATTTGTTCCCGTCTACGTCATTAAGAAGAGAGCCCACACAACCTCCAAATTTTATTGAACCAATTCGATCAATATTAAAAAATGTCGTAAATACATCGTAGGTTTGGGAGCCGATCTAACAAACCCACTATGTTTACTTACAAATTACTAATTTACAATTTTATCAATCTAAAACCCGTGTGATTCATTTTAAGTTGCTGTAAATTCCATTTTTAATCTGTATTGAATTTAAAAATGGAATGGGACATAAAATAGTGTTTGGAGTATTTGTCTAAGTTTGCTTCGATGATAAGTCAATATTTTTACCAATTAGATGCGCAATAATTAGATTGTATAATAGACATTAAAATACATATTTTTTATACGTATAAAACGGAACAAAGAAGCATACTAGGGAAAAACAACGTTAATAACAATATAAATGATAACGTTTCCCTGTACATTTCTCGGTAGACCGTGTGCTCGGTGACATATTTCAGATCGTAAAAAAAGAAAAAAATTGACTTCACTTTTTTGTTCTGAACACTGAGTCTATTATATTTTTTAGTCTGAGGTTATACATTGTTAAAATGAATAGGTTTCATAGATTCGGTATTATAACATTCCAATTTACAATGGATTCTCTTGCAAATTCAGTTACGACTTCCTCATGCTTAAAAGGATAGATAGATATCAAACGTTGCACAATAGATTTGTGACCTTAATTTTATAGGAATAAAGGTGAGAATGGAAGGGTGTTCGTAGCACCGGTTACATCAAAGACTTAACTCAGGATGTGGGATTGAAATTCCTGATCTGACTAGTAATAAACTTACTTCAGCTGAAAGAGGTTTCAAAAGAATGAATAAAGAGAATGTTTTTATTAAAATTTGGGAAGGGATTTTTAGGGTTCCGTACCTAAAATGTAAAAACGGGACCCTATTAATAAGCCTTCGCTGTCTGTCTTCAGGTTGTATTTCATAAGGCGTGATAGCTAAAAAACTGAAATTTTCACAAATTATGTAGGTACCTATTTTCGTTGCCGCTTTAACAGCAAATCTACTAAAAATAAAAAATGAAAATATTAAGGGGGGTACCCATACAATAAACGTGTTTTTTTTTCGTATTTTTTTCATATAATTACCATCACAGCAAACGTGAATTTCTTTTATTATTAGTTGAATGAAGGTACGGACCCCTTCGTGCGCGAGGCCGACTCACACTTGGCCAGTTTTATTAAAATCTGGGAGAGGGGATTTTTAAAATGACACCCGCCGTGTCGTGTTTGTAAAGATGGCCGACAAATTTCGTTGTTTATTGAGTTTTAAATTCAGTTCCCGAAGCTCGGTTTGCATAAAACATTGCACGATTGTTTTTCGCAGCTTTAAACCAAAAAAGTTTTAACTAATATTTATTTATTTACATTATTTAATTTATTACATAAAGTTGCAATCTGTCTTGTGTTAATAGTATTTGACAACTTTGTGTTAACGAACAAGTAGATATACCTAAATTCTTAAAAAATTCAAATAAGAAAATGCTTTAAAAAGTATAAAACGCAAGCAGAACCGTGGGCAATCTTTTATACCTGGGTATGATTTTTGGAAAAGTTTATTTTTGCCTTTCATCTCACACCCAACATGGCCACAATATTTTAATTATTCAATACATGACATAGTTACAGTATTATTCCCCGAATTGTGGGTGCCATAGTAACATAGACAATGGAATTTGTGCCTCCCTAAGAATCGAACCCGGGACCCTACGAATTGATACTATATACCTCCATAATCTATAATAGATTAGGAGTTAGTATAGACCAAATCGTGGATATAAAGAGAGTTATTAGGACTCTATCTCTATGACAAATAGTCCTATATTGTCAGATTTGGCAGGCTCTTTGTCTACACTATAACCAACAATCTAACAACCATTTGTATTATTATCAAAAGATATCATTATGACCGTATTGGGTAAAGTATTTCCTAATAGTCCTGTTCACTGATAAGTTTAATATTAGGTACTTTAGCTAGACTTTAGCGTAAATAAGATTACCGAAATTGTAGCTTTTGAGTATAGTTTTATGAAATATTTTAATAAATTGTTTTGTAATGTAACGTAACG
>LGAG01000419.1:331856-347661 GCA_001278395.1 Lerema accius | reverse complement strand
TGTAAATAAGATTACCTAAATTGTAGCTTTTGAGTATAGTTTTATGAATAATTTTAATAAATTGTCAAGTAAAATGTAAGGTAACGCTTAATCATCGTTATCATAACTCATAACTGTTCCACTGCTGGACTCGGGTCTCCTCTCACAGTGAGGGGTACAGGCCATAGTCCACCACGCTGGCCTAGTGCGGATTGGCAGACTTCACACACCTTTGACAACTTTATAGAGAACGGTGTGCAGGTTTCTTTAACATATTTTCTTTTACCGAACCGATAGTTAGTTTCTAATACGTAAAAATTTTTGCCGTAAAAACGTGTGTCGGAGTTTGAACACAGGAACTCCCGTTTTGAAAACCATCCTTCAACTCACTAAGCTATCAGGAATGAGACGGTATTAATTACGATGATTGAATTATAAGTACCTATGTAGGTTCTTTTGATTAAGCATTCCTATTGTAAAACAATAGTCGTAATCTTGAGAAGAAACATTCAAAAGATAAATTAGCGAATTTATTTACACAGCACAGCATATTTTTTATCCAAGACTCGTTTCTACAAAAAATCCGTGAAACAAACCAAAATGAATCGAACGCATACAATGGTATATTCACAAATAGGTCGTTTTTCAGTCGATCTGTTGAATAGACAAAAGACGAGTGTTTATAAAAAAGTATTTAAATCCGGCTGCCGATAACACTGAACAGTGGTTCATGTTTGTTATCTTCCTAAGTGCGTCTATACTAGAGGTTCTCAAACTTTTTTTGTCATTGGGCACTTCCAACAAAATTTTGCTGGTACTAGTGAATTTCCTGACCAAATTATACCTATCCCAAAAATTTACAAAAAAAAAATTTGATTGTCAAAAAAAAGTTTTCATTTTAAAGTCACAAACCAAAAAAAAAACGAATAGACAGAGCCATCGAGCCGAAAAGTAACTAACGTTAATAATATGTCAGGGGCACAGGAAAAGGACACAGGGAATCCTACTGCGAAGGTATGAGTATGTTAGCGTTTATTATTGAAGTGTAGGATTAGATGACTATAATACTATATTAAAAGGTCTAACGAAATCAGTTATATCTTTGTGAGCCCCCATTTTTTTGGCTCCCCAACGTAGAACCCCGTCGAGCCCCCCGTGGGCCCCCGTACCACTTTGAGAACCAGTGGTCAATACGTACATTTATTGTAATTCCTGTCTGTGTGAACATCAGAAAGTCCGCTGTTTATTTTAAAGGTGTTTAGAAGTGGTATGTAGGTATTACTTTTATTCGTGGACTATTATTAAACCTTAGAGTATTCTTGTGTAGCCTTATTTGGTTTACACGCGATCCGGTATTCGGATTGAGTAGTTCCGGTTTTGTTTTGTCTGACACTGTCTGCAATTACTCTTAGATAGTACCTAGTATAAATGCATAAAGCTGATGATATGAGGTTTAGTCTATCGAGACTTAGGAACATCGTTTTTTTAAATGTCATTTTGTATTAGGTATACATGTTATTTCAAATTTTTGACGTTCGTTAAGTGAGCTATTAGTTATTAACACGAAATAAATGATTTGAATTTGATACTCTATCACTATCCGGTCTCTCCGATAGTAACCGTCACGTGTTTAAGCCGCCTATCAAAACGTATGGAATCGGATAAAAATAAACATTTACGTTTGACCGGCATTGTTGATGGGGAAAGGTTAATCTCGCTGTAAGTACCACACGTGGATTGTGGAGATAGGTGATGATGAATTAATTGATTTCTTTTACATGTGATTGAAATGTACTTACCTATAAAAAAAAAAACGTGTTTTGATTATGCAATACTGATTAGTTATCGTCTTGTTTGGAGTTTGGAGTTGATGTGCAGTGTGATTGAAATTGCAGTTATATTGATAACGTGAAGATTGTTTAATTATAGAATATATAGACTAAAAAGTTTTAAGAAATTACTTAAAAAATATTTCGCGATTTCTTCTACTCGGGTTAATAAGAAATCAAATTTTTTAAGGTCATGGGCGCTATAGGTATTAAAAACTAATAAATACAGATAGATAGCAACAAATCCAATTAATTAATTAGCATATGTTGAAATCCAGCTGTAGAGCCTGCCAAAGAAATCGACATACATAAGTTTGTACCTGTTGGGTAAAAATAATATGCCTGACAGCATATTAAATTAAGTATTTAAATTCGATACAGTATTTTTTGCCTGATACTATTTTAAGGTAGAAGAATATTATGTGTTGGCCTATTTCAGTACAATTGCCACCCGCCTCGGTAGCGCAGTAGGCAGCGCGTAAGTCTCATAATCTTAAGGTCGTGAGTTCGATCCTCACCCGGGGCAATTCTTTTTGAATTTTTTACATAAAAATATTTTTTTCTTTATTTGATTTACCAAAATACACAAATAGAAGCAGTTATACGAGTAAGTGCGCTCAGTAACTAAGAAATTAGATGTAAAAGAATTTAGATTTCTGCAAAAAAATTCACCAACTACTTATACGATAATTTTGTAATATATTTTTTTATATAATCATTTTTTTTTTAATTATGACACTAATCCTTTAAGACATCCAAAAACTAACGTCATAACCACAAAAAATCTGCATTTATAATACTTAACTCAAAAACATTCCTACAATCTTGTAGCCTTGCTGAAGCGAAATATAATTTCGAATAATCGTAACAATATTAATCGATTCCTTTATGCAAGCTTTTACTGCCACGCGAAGACAGAGTTGCCTACATTCTATAACGAAATATCGATAACGCATTCGATTTGACAGGCATCAATCTGCGATTCTTCATAAATATGGTCGGCCATCTTGATTATTTATTATAACAACAACAATGTAATAGTTGTGTTGAGTGAAGATTTCTTAAGAGTTTATATAAAACTGATTTTGTAGTAGGTACCTACATTTGCTGGTATGTTTTATTTGGCAGCTTTTTTTGGGTACCTTACTCAACTAGGACTAATACTCAGACGAAAATATTATAGAAAAAACATAATGTACTTATCAAATGATAACGTTTCCCGGTACATTGCTCGACATGCCGTGCTCTGTGACATACGTCAAATCTATTCTAATAATTAGATCGTTCGTTACCCCCGTAAAATTGCTGATTTACCCCTGCAGGGGTAATTACCCCCAGGTTAGGAACCCAGGGCCTCTATTGGTCAAACAAATTAACAAGTAGGTACATTTATATTTAAGATTCGAGCAAAAAACTAAATTCAAATGATATTAAAATAAATGTGAAAGTCTTAAAAACATAATAAATAGTTTTAAGTAATAATAATACTTAAAAGTTTCTAAGATTTTAGTAAGAAATATATTTTTCTTGGAATATATTTTTTGTCAATTAATTTTACTTAGGTAATTACATCTTATAGAAGCAAAAATTTATTTTTTATTTCCATAATAAATTTTCTATATTCCTTCCATAGACAAAGCACGGATCACGATATTTTATCTGTACACAATTTGACAGCTCATTATACTGTTCTGAAATCGTAATTAATTTTTTTGATAGACTCTGCGAAATCTTTAAAAAATATGGATACAATTTCAAAGACAAATACGTCATTATTTCTAAACCCAACATCAAAAGGAAAATGTCAATACCAGCCGATCTTCTTTTATAATACCTCTCATAATGGGGCTGTTTGAAAAATATCCCAAATTAATTTTCTCGATTCATTCCTTCACAAAAGCTTAGTGTTGTTCTAGGAATCGATGTTCATATCGATAAACGAAAATCGAAAAGTGTAAATTATAAGTTTTCTTAATTGTACCTAAGTGAATAGAAAACAGTAAAAAATATTTGGTACCTAACGTATTTTATAGGTAGGTAGATAATATTATAACATCTATCAGAAAGATGAGTCAAAATTACCAAAATGGGTACATTTCATGCCATACTTTAACAGCGCTACAACAACTTCGACAGTCAATACACCGTTAATATAAATGACAAATTCATATTTGTTTTACAATACAACAAAATAAATAAAAGCTTTAAGATAACCTGTAAAATTTTAATGGTGCTGATATTTTAAAGTAGGAACCTACTTCAACATGGTGAAGTTAACTAAAATATTACTGTAAAAATCTATGAGTATGTTCATTTAAAACATTATTTGTATCGACAAAGACATGCGATAGGGAAAAAAAGTGAAAAATAACATCGATAATATTCCCGACATCACTTAAAAGGGTCATCTCTTTGATAGACTTCGTACAATAATTTATGCAAGTGGTCAACGAGGGGAATTAATCTTTAAGTAATTTTCTTCGTACCAATGGATACGTTTTTGAATGCTATGAAAAGGGAAACTAAAAGATAAAATCTCGTAGGAGTGGGTTTCAAATTAATGAGTTCAGCTGTTTTATAACGTATTGATATTTGTATTACGAGAAATGAATAGGTCTTTTGTGTGTATTTATTTTGATTGCGAAGTATGTATTAGTCACAGACCAAAAAATGTGTAGACTCCGTCTTCCCAACAAAAAATTGTAGTCGAAAAAAACAAAACGTTAATACGAAAATGATAATGTTTCCCGGTACATTGCTCGGCAGACTGAACTCGCTACGGTACATTAGACCGTAAAAAATTGATATCACTTTTTATTGGATTAATGGTTTCAAAATTTAAATCCCGCCAAAATGTCGTTTCTGAACGAGTAACCAACTGATCCTGCCACCTAGCGGTTAAAATAAGAACTTTGCTTTTCGTTCGATTTGCGTGAGAAACCACCGCGACCCGCATCAAAATTTATGAAAATAAAAATGATTAATCTGTGTAATTTGTGCATTTTGGTGACTTCAAAATGTACGTAACTGTGCCCTTGAGCGTGTGTGCATATAAAAAACCAAGAAAATTGTTTATTAGTCTAGGTTTTACAGTGTGCTGCATTTCTGCGTGGCGGTAAGTCTTACCGAGATTAATTTTATAATTAGGTACATACCAGTTATCTATTTTACTTAGGTACATCAAATGAGTACATTCTACGCGACATTCAATTACTTTAATATTAGATACTAATATTATTAACTAATCTTATTGTATACCTAATCATGTAAATGTAATTTATAACGCAAATGTAATTAAAATTGTCAAAGGTTTTACTTACAGTGACCAAGTTTGTTCATATTAGAATTTGTTAGTTCACACTTGAATAAAATGTTTACACTGTATTGTATTTAGGTATACCTTGCCCAAAAATGTAAACTTAAATGGGACAAGTTATATAAAAGGTAGGAAGCATTAATGCTCCCAATTTACAATTTCGAACTTCGAATCAACACCAAACATTCGAATTCAAAATTCGAATAAACAGAGAACAAAGTAGCGCGACTCCCAATTGGTTGACTCGAGCGAGAACAAATAAATATGGCTGCCTAATTTGCAAAAGCTACTTATCGGTACAATCAACATCGAAATACGTATACGAACGCTTTGATTCCCGAAACGATTATGTACAGAGTGCTAATAAAGTCTCCATTTTATTTTGATCTTCAGTTCCCGCGCGAATTCCAATTTCGAAACAAATTCGCGCGGGAAACGTTGAATGTGGCTGAATGGAATAAACTTCACAGGCCTAAGTTAAATAAGCGTCTTTAAATTCGAGACAAGCAGAGTAATGTAAACAGACAATCAGTGATTTTAAAGATGAAATTGGAATTCTCAAACAAGGGCGCGATCGAGGAGCGCGGTAATTTGACAAATGCTTTGAGTCAAAGGGTCTATGGAAGATTTACGTTCCAAGTTTGAACGACACTACGAAGTTGGCTGTTTACGTATGCCTTTGCCTTTGACTTGTAATTGACGGAGAAAATTATCTTTTGCGCAACATTCTCAATTTACGATTGCTTTATCTATACACTTCTACGGATATCATTTAAATAAGGTTTGTTTGTTTATGGTATTAACTTTAAAGAACTGTCACTTAAAATTAGGTACCTACCACTAAAATTCTGCGTATGAATGATAATTATGTAAGTTGTACATTCTTAAAATCAACAAACGAATTGTTTTTAATATTAGTTATTATGTCATTAAACAAAATAAATGTCAAATCCATCAAGCCAAATTCTCGTCTGTCAAAACAGTCACTATGACGAAAAAAAAGAAAAAAAAAATGTCTATGCCATTCTCCCGCCAAATTGTAATACAGTTTCCACTCCCACAGATACGTAAATGAAAGAATCGGCGGCAAACAAACGCACCCCGAGAGCTTTGAGACTCGCAAATATGTAATCTGTTTTTGTTAATTCTAAAACGTTTGTCGGGCGTTTTTCATCTAACCCGAGTTAACTTCTGTTTGCGTTGCCCGGGACGATTATTAAGCGTTGTTTTTAGCTTAGGGAATTAGAATGATACCGCGCAAAGTAAGTTAAACCGGGGTGCTTTGACAAATCAAATTTCCGCTTTAAAAATTAAATTCATAATTATAACATAGCTACATTATTATTAAACTTTATTATTATTAAACTTTAGCTTATTATTTGTAAGTACTGCATTAGTAATAGTAGTAATTGTAAACAATTTAGCATACGAAAACCCCCAATACTTTTTTTCTAATATTTTTTTTCAGCTATTATTATGGGCGTTTAAAAATAGATCATTACACTTGTAAAACGAAATAGGTAATAGTCTTCAGAACAAAAAAATGAAGTTATTTTTTTCTTTTTTTTTATGATTTGATGTAATGTCACAGAGCACGGCCTGATGACCAAATGTACAGGGAAACATTATCATGATATAAGTGCGTTATATTTTATTCTTCTACGCTCATTTGTTCCGAAGTCTCAGTGCATACAATTTTTTCGTCTGTGTATTCTAGACACAATGGTAGACAAAGATAACACATGTTATTTTACGGTCGTTATCAGGCATAATATCATGTGGCTCCGCGTACATGAATGTCATGATTAGGACACCTTACGGTGCAACCAAGTGTACAACTAATTTACCTCACGCTGATATCCTCGTTTTAATACGACAGAGATACCCAAATAAGCGTTATGATTCGGCGGCATATTACACCATTATGTACCAAGGGATGCCTTATTTGAATAAGCGCAAATTGTCAAAGAGATTTTATCTGGTTAAACAAAGATGCTACTTCTGTTGTACCGTTTGCCCCTGTACAAGGGTGCCTATTTAATAGGATCGGCTAATACGGTTGATGAGGCCTGATTTTAACCCCCCTTATTAATAGCGTTTTTGTCCTTGTCACTCCTATGTGATATTCTTGTGGTGTGACAGAGAGGTACGAGTATAAGTCGGATTAAGTGTTAAGCATCTTTTATAGTGTTTTCGTGTGGCTGATAGTATCTGTTACAAAGTGCAGCTACTAAGACTTATTAATTGTTAAAGCTGATATTTTATCTGTGGGATCATTATGATACATAAATTTTGTATGTAATGCTATAACCAAAGTAGTGTACGGCCTCTAGTATTGGGTTGAATAAACTGGTCCAATAACATAACAATATAAGATACGTTATACTTATTTGAAATAGTCGATGCCACAAACACCTGATATCACTTTAAATTATTATTGGTCGTTATTCAAAAAGCTGCCAGGTAAGTATAAATGATAGATATGAGATGTAGTATAGGTAGGTATTGTTTATTTTAACCCGTGTAAAGTTTTGGTGGACGAAATTGAAATAGTATTCTTACATTTTCGATATAAATGCATTGACGAGAGAATGGGTTGCCGAGATAAATATTGCAAAAAGTGGAATTTTTAAACACAAACGTAAGTAACAGGGACCACAAAACAAATATTTATTCCGGACCGAATAAAAAGCAATTGACGTCCACTAAAAAGCTTTTCAACAATCATCAATCCCAATGAATTCACCATCAACACACCCCAACGTGAGAAAAATCAAACAAAACGACGTCCAATCACTGTATTGGCCACAAAAGGGGCTTCCGATCCCCGTTTTTATTTTAAACAAGGTCCCCCCTACGTGACGCAAGATAGGCGATTTTTGCGTCATTAGTGTTCCCGCTGTGTCATCTTGACACGATTTGTCTATGGTTATCGCGCGGTTTTTTTGGCGCGAACGCGTGGCCTATCGCACACGTACAATATGCGCAGAGTTTTCGCAGAGTAATGTGTTGGAAGAAACTTCCAGAAGATAAGCCGTGAAAGCAAATGGCTGGCGGTTTTTGCGTTCGTAATTTCGTCAAAAACTAATTATCTGCGAACGTCTTTTTTAACGCACCACAGATTATATCAGTTCCTTTGAACGCATCTTTTACGTAGTCGCTTTTATTTCTCGCTACTCACACACGCACTGTACAATGCGAATTGCTCTTGTGTCTCTCAAAAACTAACCCTTGAAACGTAAAGCGGAAATAAAGTCGAGTTGGGCCATTATTTTCGCTGTACGAAGTTGGTTCGGAAGCCAAAGGGAAGGGTAAACACGGGTACTAAAAAGCACAAGAGGCCTTCAAAAGGCACGCGTCGTGGGCCACAACAAACGAATGCGGCAACTGAACGACAATCAGAATAATTTTAATTAAAGAAAAATTACCGCGGCGAAGTGCGCAAGTACCGCTAACGTTGTAGCGTCGGATTGTAAAGTTAACTAAAGTTTTATCCCCATTTTTTGCAATTCTGTATGCATATCAAAGGTAGGTAACTCATAATTTATTAATTCAAGAGCTGTTTGTTTGTTACAATATTTATGATTCACATACAAATAAATATCTACATTCTAATGGCAAATTTTGCATTACTTTTAAAAGCAACCCACAGCAAAACTCAATTTAAAAAAAGATAAATTTCATCAGTACAGTCAAATAAAAAATCTACATTATTTCCCAAAAAAATACCTCAAAACAAAAAACGTAATCAACAAAAAAAACACTGTCATCATTGTTTTAAATTAACGAACTAAAACAACTGATATTTTATTATTATTTTTTTCTGTTTATGCTGACCATAGAACCCTCAGAACAATGTTTGAACAACCCTTCCCGCGAACAATTAGCGAGCAAGTGCACTTTTACAACAACACTAGGTCCCTCTAGCAGAGCCTTTTGCCAACCGCCCACCGACGCGGACAAGCCTTCCCCTTTGTGATTGTACGCCGTTTTGATAATTTGCTTTACCAAAAGTATTTTGAGTAGCGAGTCTGATTTTTTATTATTTTTACAAAAAAAACAAAAACAATCACTTTTCCATTTCGAATTTTGTGTTTACTCTTTGCTTTTGTTTCTTAAATACAACTCTATTACTAGTAAAAACTACTCCTGTTATTTATGATTTTGTATTTTTTTTTATATTCTATATCTTGTGTTGCATACCTACTAGCGAAACTTTTTGTGTTTGACTGTAGGTACATTGTTTAATTTTTTTTTTGTTACTTATGTACCCGATGATGCTGGCCACATACATTCAGAAACCTGATCACGAATCCTGAGTTAAAATTGATAGGATGGAAGACCTTTCATAACCCATTCAACTCCGATGCTATTAACTGGACTGATACAATTTATTATAATAATAATAATAAACAGTATTCTTTATTGACTATTAATAGTAACGATCTCGTATTAAAAGCTGTGTGCGTGACATATCAAGTGACCACTATAATGTCCCACGATTCTCCAAATTTCTTAACGCAATAACTCGAACTGTTGATACAACTTACGAACATTCCAGAAATATAAGAGAACAAGTAACAAGCACATTTATATCGTTTAGAATGGGTCACAAAACTTCTAATTACCTATTTCGGGTTCCGTACCATTTCTCACCTTGTAACGCGTGTAACGTGATTCTAGGAATTATTATCTTACTAATGTTGCCTCCACACTTAATGTTAGCTCGTAATTTGAAAAGATTTGGGATACCGAAACCAAAACCGGTTCTAAATGAACGCTACGGACAAAAATAACGCACAGATCTTATTTCAATGGTTTTGAGCGTTTGTTCTTTTTCAAGATTTTTAAATGGCATTCCTTTTTTGAATTAATAGAATGGGTTATCATCGAGGCGTCATCGTGGTCTACTAATTACGTCAGTGTTGCCACTGTCTATTTATTCACATGTCATTTGATCTCGCCAATAACTCAAAATTTAATGTTAACGCGGCGACGCGTCGAAACTAGTTGAAGCGAATTCAAGTCGGAAGATTTTAACAGCCCACAGATACTAAACATTTTATTGCCCAGTACAAAGAGACATATAGAGTAGTTTTGTAATTAATTTCAACAATGGTGGGGCCTCTCTGTATCTGACTCCTCTGTACATTGTAATTATTGGATGAAAGTAACCTGGCTGTATGATAAATGAGGTAAAGACAACTCGTCATTGTCTCGCGAATGAAAGAGCTTTTGTCTATGGGTCGAGACAAAACGTTCGTTCGTTGTCTATGCCTCGCTCGACGCGCTCTTTTGTCGACCAATGGCAAAGCATTGTCAAGATGCGTCGGCGGAATTATTAAATGTAGGTATTTAAAAAACAAAAGACGTGGTAAACATTTGCGAAATTCAAGGCAGTGTTTATTGTAGAAGGTTATAAAAATATTAATGAATGAATGAATGAACATACGAATTATAAGAGTTCAACAGATAAGTAGGGTTCCTTATCGATTTAGAATGTTATTTACCTACTTATCTTTTCATTTAATAAGTGACGGGTTGGTTTTTCAGTATCTTTTTAAGAACAATACGGGCAGTTTGAAAAGTACGCAAAGTTAAAGTTTATACATAAAATGTTTTATTTTTATATTATTAATTGCATATAACATTGTTATTAATTTCATATATAAAATAAGTCAGAATTTACATAGTCTTGGCTTGACATGTTCCTTATAAAAGTTTTAATACTTTTAATTGATAATGAAATAGATGGCGCTGTTAGTATGACATAATACTGATTCTATTCCAATCCAAACACAAGTCATGGTTTAATTTCGACCACAGAAGATCCTTTATATTAATAATGTTCAGATATTATTATATTATATTATGTTCTAGCAATAAATTCTAATCAACTTGCGGCAACCGAATTGAAGGCTGAATTTGAACATCGATAAAACTAACGGTGATAGATAATTAATTAGAGAACTTAATCATATTGATCTAATAAAAAAAGATTGATAAGTCACTTCACAATTTAATTGATTTTCTATGGCAGAAATCAAAATTAAGTCATTTCAATTTTCTTCTTCAACTTACAAAGTAAAAATCGGTTAATTAAAAGGCAGTATCTAATCTTCGGAATGAAGGTGAATTGAAAAGATATTCAAACTAGAAGTGACCAATAATAAGTTGAGGGAATAATAAAGAAATTCCCACATAGGTGTTCCCATATCGATATGACTTAAGGGCCTTCAAAAAGGGGATCCATCGTTTGGGTCCTGGACAGGAACACGTTATGTGTTAGTGAAGACCCTGGTGTTGTTAACTTACATTGACGTATGTAATCATTGTTGCAATGGCAACATTAAAATTGTAAATTCTGCATTCTAAATTTAATATGAGAGAATTTCGAATTCGTTCCTTTGTTTTTTTATTTATTTTTTAGTTCGATTCTAAACATCTTACTAGTTAGATACTGTTGTATTTTTGTATGAGAATGCTCAAGTAAAAGTGATATTATTATTTAAAATAGTCTACACCTCCAACAATCACACGATACCTTATTTAAACTCAAACTTTGACAACAAAAATCATTAGCGAAACTTAATTCCCAAGATTGAGAAGCAGGGTTTTTTGAAAACAATACCGAAAGCGGCATACGCGATTTGTAAGGCGACGTACAAAGCCACATTGTGCGCCCATATGGGAAAATATCGCTTGTTTTGTCATCCCCATTGTAGTTGACAGACAGACGGACAACTGAAAGACAGGCTTTGAATACTTATATAAGCAGGAAGGCTTCAACGAGCCCAAGATTATGTAAAGCACTTTGAGAACGCTCCTTCCATGCTTATTGTACGTCTTTGTTATTTAAATTGTATTGCGATTGAAATGGATTAATATTTTGAGGTTAGGTTAGGTTGTAAATTATAGTCGTGGCTTATAAAGTCACAGGTAATTTTTTATCTATTTTTTTAAATTATGTTGAATGATAATGAAACGTAATTATTTCCTTATTTTAGCGTTATCTAGTTTTATTTTTATTTTATGTTATCAAACAACTGTTTTCTATCTGAATCGAACCCAGGCCATTTTAAACGGTAATTCGACTTAGTAACTATTACGCTATAGACCGTCAAGCTATCTTTCTATATCATAAAATATAATTCTAAACCTTAACCCAACGAAATAGAGATCACCGAAACCAGTTTCTGTTTTCGAGTGTGTCAATAAAATATTCAAATGGAAACAGTATAAAACAATAAATGATGGTAATTGACCGTTCACACCACGCTGTCCCACGGTCGGGACAGCAGTCACTTGTTCACAATCCACTTCAAGCTGACTTACGCGCTTTAATTACTTTTTAGATATCAAGGAATTATGTTTTATCTAAAAAACGGGGTAAGTGTGAAATGGATGTGGAGTTCGGGTTCTGTATATGAAATTTGTATCGTATTCGGCGATAAAAGAGGGGATTTTAGTATTTGTAAGAGCCTGTACGGGCTGAGGTAATTAGTACTTTTTTTTTGTGTTGTTTTTTTCATTTTTAAGTTAAAATCGACTGGCTTTAAATATAGAAGACTTTTGTAGGAATATATAGGCACTTACGATTTTATACGTTTTATATAAAACGGGTAAAAGTTTACTCTGAGCTGTAAATTATTTTCATCTCAAAATTACATTTAAATCGGTCCTACAGTTTAGAAGTTCTATTAAAAAAATAAGAACTTTAGGTTTTTATTATAAAACTTTATGAACGAAATCATGGCGACCACACTGACTTTCTATTTTTTTTTATCTGTATGATAAAAAATAAGAACTATTAAATACATACAAAGACAGATAGCGGAGTTTGTTGTCACTGAAGGTAGAGTTTTACTTTTTTATGTACGGAACCCTAAAATTATATACTTCTAACGTGCATTAGAGCTTTCTAAATAAAATTTGTTTCCGATATCTACTACTTACATTACATTCGAAGCTAATAGCCCTTAGAATTTAATTGTTTATCTATATAGTAAAGTTTTATCTAAAAAGATAATACACTTACAGAAGCTTACTACAGAGTGTCTACTATCACTGCAGGCGGTAGAATTATTGTAGTTGAAGTAGTTTTTATTAAATTTAGCTATAACTAAATATTGAGGTTGACTAACGACTTATATTTACACTAAATTGTACTTAATTCAAATTCGAAATTTTATATCGTCTCGGGACGAAAAAACTAATAATTTAATTTTAAAATAATGTCATTACAATATTTAGTTACTAATTATTATTATTATTCATCTTTTGCTATAGTATTTTTAATGAGATATTGCATAGGAAATTAAAAAACAAAGATAATTTTTCGCAGAATAAAATTGAACTCACATTTTTTTCTTTACCAACCAGTCCCTACCTAATATCTAAAAATCTTAAAGCAGTCAACTTAACTTATGATTACGACTATTGTAAGCAACATGTAAACTTAGGAAACAAAGAATGTTTCGACTTTGAGTTATAATCATCACTTGAGTTATGACTATACTAACTATAGTTTAAACTTAAACCTCACTTAGAATGCGATGTTATCTACCAGTAGTCGTGAAGTGTTTAACGTCGTAGATGAAAAATAAACGTAGCTCACAATAAACGTTAAATATTTTACGTTTAGTGATTAATTGGGGTATTAGTACACAATTATCTGGCAGACATCGTACCCAGAACATTATTTGAAGAGTAACATACAGTTACTTTAAATTATTTATCGATATTATAATCGTGCATTAACAGCCATTTAAGGAAAGTGACGGTCTTGAAATATTTAAGATTTTAAACGACACTTACAGAAATATGTCTGAACATTTTTTTAATGGCTTATGCGTCTAATAATTTTATTGGTTATAGATTTATGGATAAGTATTAACATGAATTTATTGTCAATAGATATCTTAAACATCTTTTTAAGACAAACAAAAATTACGCAGATGAGTTCTGCATCAAGTTTCGTTCAGGTTAGAAAAAAAAATTGTTATAAAAATTATTGTGCAGTTATTTTTTTTTTATTTTGCGACGGAGTTTCTTTTCCCTTTCTTCTTCTACAAATCAAAGCACCTTTACGAAACGGGAGTAAATAAAAAAAAAATGTGCTTGCATATCATTGATACCTATCTGAATAAATGATTTTGAATTGAGATAAAGGTCCCCTATCATCCTATCACAACACGTAGGTTATAGGCAATCAATCTGTAAAGCGTGCCTATAAGGACATACATACATTAAAAAAAACATTACCTTTCTTCTAATGCAGTCGGGTAAAAACAACAGGCGGGTAATAACAGCATTTTGCGATTAACTAAAGAATAATATACCTACTCTAGTTCCACGCCTGTGTTACATAAAATCCAGTTTACACTATAACTATTAAAATAACTCGTTACATAAAGTCTATGGTTATAAAGAATGATGTAATTAAAACAACTATTAAAAGTATAACTGTCAACTTTACTTTCTGAGGTTTGTGAGAACTTTACTTATTAATTACTTTAAGCCACAGTATAATAAAGAAGCTACGACTATCTAATACTGACATGAACCCTCTAATTTTATCAGATCATCTCAAGTTTCGGAGTTTTACAGCCTGATGGTGTGATCTTGAGAGACACATTAATTAAAAACTGGAAATCGAGTGTTATGATAGGATTTTCATTGCTCAAATTCCTTTTAAATCGAGTGCGAAATTCTATACACAATCTTTATTACTGTTACAGTATATTTATGTTTTGAACCTATTTTAATTTATCTTTTTCTAAGAGTTTCTTAGTGTGCTTTGGTGACCATTTAACGCGTTAACTATACAGTGAGATAGAATGATAAAGAATGAAAGGTTTATTGTGAACAGAAAATCAAAGCGCATGCGCTTTGTTGCTTTAATTCATTTTCTTGGTGTTTTTATGTCATTTGTAAAACAAATATTGTACCTACTTCTACTTTGACAAAAAAAAAATTCATCCATACCTACTTCGTTTATTCGATTACATAATTATGGGTAGGTAGTAGTTTCATCATAGGACTTTAACTATAGTTTTTATAAAGACCCTTATCAAGTAGTTTTATAATCTTTATCATTGCAAAGTTTCACTGCAATAATGAAACTAGAATTACAAATTACTTGGATTGATTTATATCACGTTTCCTTTGATATTATAGTATCTGTAATTAGGTTTAAGTTGAAATATTAATTTACTTGTACCATTATAAGTTAATTTGTCTTGTACGAGATATCGATTTGGTATATAAAAAGTAATCGTGTATTAATTTAAGCTTTGATTTATGTCAGTTTATTAGTATATCTACCAGTTAAGGTGCGGTGAATTGTGAGGATTAACTTTGAATCCATAACTATAACTTTAGTGTTAACTTAGATTTTATCCTAGTTATATTTCTTACCAATTCCACCGCCAAATGTGCCTATACCTATTAGGTAGAAACGTGTAATGTTGCATTTTACCTGTAACAAAAAATAAGTAATTTAAAGCAAAGTAATTTAATAACAATAATAAAAATAATATTTCTTACTTTTGCTTAAATAAAGTAGGTATAATTTAGTTTTTCGAAAATATGTATGCCCATTTCTTTGTAATGCTCTGAAGTACAAACAGCTTGATGAATTTCAACATGAGCTGTCATTGGATGCATCTCCATTGTATGA
>LGAG01000419.1:318246-331849 GCA_001278395.1 Lerema accius | reverse complement strand
TAATAATACTAACGACTATTTCCTTAGGTACATATTTACACCACATTAATAAACAAGCTTCTATCCCTACGACGTCTAATAGTTAGGTATAATAAAAAAGCACGAAGAAACAAACCCCACCGAAGTAGACTTTTAAAACCGCCTTCATAATAAATAACAGACTGTGGACAAACTTAAATAAATGCCCACTAATGAGCATAATATTATAATATTGTACAGGCTCAAAGAGTCTTGTTAAGAACGCACTCCACATAGGTGTAAGGAGCGCTGCTATTAAATTCTAACGCTACGGTGCAAGTTATAGACGTTAGCGAGTTGGCTACAGCCTACTCTAGCCTACTCTAGTCTACTATGGCCTACTCTAACCGGCTCTAGCCGCTAGCCACGACGATATATGTCTGTGTACAAATTGCGACAGCTTCGCGGTAAAATATAAGCGTTTTTGGACTCAGATTTGCAAGAAGAAAAGGTGACACGTTACTCTTTATGGTGCGCAAACGAAAATGCCCTTTTTTCAGTGCTTGAGATTATTTTTTTAAATAAAGAAGTAAAAAAATAGAAAGAAGAAGAAAACTATTCTTCTTAGAATAATAACACAATTCTTATGCGACGATATTTTTTTGTAGTTACAATATCGTAACGACAACGACGTAACGACTAGCAACGACTCGCGACTAACGGTGCCGATAATATGACCCATACAACGTTGTATTAGAATAATTGTAACCAATTTAACACCTAAAGGAAATTAAATGAAAATGAATTATGTAAGCTAATAGCTATTATAAAAGTAAAAAGTGTATCATGATATTTTTTACTTTTTATAATTACGAAAGTTTTAAAAGTAATTAAGTGATTATTAATTTTCAAACATCTTATAAATAGCTACGCTAACACATGACAATTATAAACAAAATATCAAGCGATTATCAAATCGTAAAACAAATTAACAATAATGTAGGCAGTCGTAAATACGACATTATAACACATCCCCGCTCTCCGCCTGTCACTTACGACGTTTCTACTCCACATATGTAGCCCCTGAAAGCACAAAGACGTATAATAATCATAAGGCGACCTGCAATTAAAAAATTTAAGGCACTTTGTCGCGGGCCTTTCGGCTTTCAAATGTAAGTAGAGACTGCAACCGTTTTAATAACCATAACCACGTTCAGTTTGGTTACGATTACGATGATTTTATTTGTTTTTGTTTAAAATATTGTCTTGAGATCCCATGATTGTGTTAATCGTAGTAATGTTAAAAAAATTACTGCAACTTTTTTTAATAATATTTAAAAAAATATAGCTCATGTCACTAAATCATGACGAATCCAACGACATCTTATAATTATGTTTTTATCATTAATAGAGAAACAAAATATCAGAATGCTAAAAATACATATTAAAAAATTTATTAAAAAATACATAGGTAGGTATTAAAAAAAGGTATATTTTATAGCCTATGACACTCAACGGCGACAATGACATCTCACACATAGACATCCGTTAAGACATTTCGACTGTAGAGCATGCTGAAGAAGTTGACAAACATACCTACACATTATGGATACGCCCGAAAAACATTACTCTGCTGTCGCAGCGCTGACGGGTTTAAATAGAAGAAATTTTAACATTTAAGCATAACAAGTACCGCAGACCAAAAAATATATAGACGCAGTCTTCGGAACAAAGAAGCGTAGTAGGGAAAAACAACGTTAATAACAAATGATAACGTTTCCTGGTACATTTCTCGGCAGACCGTGATCAGTGACATACGTCAGATCGTAAGAAAAGAAAAAAATAGACCTCACATTTTTGTTCTAAACACTGAGTCTATTATTTATTTGGGATAAGACAAGTATGTACTCTGATTTAAATCTTCAGTAGTTACATATCACAATATTAAATTAATTTAATTTTTTAAAAAGATCATAAAGTCTCGACCACACACGATCAAAACTAAACGACTCATTTCGATTTTAACAGATAATTAACGTAATCCAATCTTACGGTTAAATCAAATTAGTTTCATCAATTACGACAATCAAATCAATATTTTGACAGATAATGACGTGGAAATTATTTATGGGGATGTAAAATGATTTTATTAAATTACTGGTTAAATCTCAAACGGATATTGTAATACTAAGTTAAATTACTAAATGTAAATTTTATACTACATTTTACACCTTTGGGTGAAGAATTTATCAAACCTTAGCTTCCTTATTCTTAAGCATGATGTATTTGTCTTTCAAAAAGCCGATGATAATGATAGTATTGTCTATCAAGACATTAGGAATTACCTACTTTACGTTCAGGTATTGGTAAATTAATAAGTAATTTTATTGTACTGCTGTACCTAAATGTTTTTTTTTTATTTAATTTAAAAATGTAATTTATACTAGTTAACAAGCGATTACTTCTCAAGAATACATTAAGTATACCTATATTTGAACTTAAAAAAAAGTAACCAAAAATAAGTAAAATTATTGGCTTAGTTTAGCTTAAAGGTGCGGCGGAAATAGGTGGAATTGGGGAGAGATTACTAAAATACTTATTAATTAATAGTTGAAAACTCCTTACGGTGAAAAAGAATTATGAAACAGAATACAAGTCGGATACAGCGAAGCATTCTTACGTAACAGAATGGGTATAAACAAAGGCCCACCTATTTACGTTCCAGAAAAGACAGAACAGATAAACAAGTTAATCGAATTAAAATATTCAATTTGAAAAATACACTTTTAATTTTCTAAACAATCTATCAAGCACGCTTCATACAAAAGTAGTTCATATAAACATAGAGTAATAAACAAAAACAGAGGAGTCGGTTCGCGGAAACGGAGAATAAAGCGATCGTATTTCGCAATGGAAAGCAATACTCGGAAAAGCGTTACGATCTTTAATAAGGTCTGCGCACATTAGACTTTTATAGTCCACTTAGGTAGTAGATACAAAAGCATTTTAATATGAACTTCATGTGTTATAAGTAACATTCTCTACCACAAGTACAGTATAAGTACCACTCTCCTCACCTCTAGAGCTGCAAAAATATGAACTTAGTAGTATTTACAAAAGTACAATTCACCAAAATGTTGAATCAACACAATGGCTATTGTTGTAATTTTGTAAACACCAAAAATTCATCTAAGACAGTGTTAGTCTTGCCCCGTATGTTAGTCTTAACCCACCTTACCTTATATCCAAATTATTTATAGACAAACCTATCTATATATTTTTATCCATAACAGACGCCCCTTTATGGGATATCAGTTGTACCATAGGCTGACGACGATCATGGTAATGTGAACAGTCCTCTAGACGGATATGTGCATCTCTTTATTATTCCAATAACAATCTGTAATGAGTGCTCTGGTCAAACGTAAATAGGACTTCGTATTTGAATGATGGCAGTGTAAACTCTGTTTGTGATATACTCTGTGATCAGCAGGGCTTGCAACTGGTAACTTTGAATCCATTCTGCTGTTTTGAAAACTTCATTCAAGCATTACGTAAGCATAGGGGAGGTTGCTTTGCTTATTTGCTACTAGCAATGGCCCGCGAAACCGCTCGCGTAATTTTGCTTGCTACTCCTCTCCTATTGATCTTAGCGTGATGTTATATAACCTATAGCCTTCCTCGGTAAATAGACTAAGTTACACTAAAATAATTTTTCAAATCAGTCCAGTAGTTCCTGAGATTAGTGCGTTCAAACAAATAAACTCTTCAGCTTTATACTATAGAAGTATAGATTTCAGTAACGCTTAGTGAGTTTTTCAACTACATACCTACTATTACTATGTTGTAGCAAACAGCTACCATCACCGAGATATTTATGTCAAGTATTTACAACCTAGCCGGAATTAGGTACCAACTTATTTCGGTTTTATAGTCAATACCTGAAATTCTTAGGTAACGCTAAACCTTGGAATTCGGCACGAAATTATATTACCCGTGACATTAGCAACTAGTCGCTATCAATAGAAATACTGAGAACTCAGCTGAAAAAAACTGCGGAGGGAAGTGCCTATGTCACTCTTACAATTTTGACAAATTCGAAGACATAGGTAATATGTAAAACTGTATCAAGACTCTAGAGTGTACCAAAAATCGGTTAAAAAAATGGACATACAATACAATTTAAAGGCCAACAAATTGAATAGACTCAGTGTTCAGAAAAAAGTGAGCTCAATTTTTTAATTTTTTTTCTATCTGAGGCATGTCACCGAGGTCTGCCGAGCAATGTACCGGGCAATGTTATCATTTGTTATTAATGTTATGTTTTTCCCTACTACGCTTCTTTGTTCCGAAGACTGCGTCTATATATCTATTTTTTGGTCTGTGATACAATTGTACACGCAATAAACAATACCCTCCTTGCACCTAAAAATCTCAATTTAAAATAAATTTCTAAATAATATAATTTTTTTTTTCGCTAAAATCAACATTGTTAAGACTTACATAATGATAAGGCTTTATTTACTATACCTATAATTTAAGGTTGTTAATTTTATCACCATTACTATAAGGGTATTCCAAGCTCCAAGGATTTTAAGGGAAACAAATGCTGTAGTGGCAGCCCTACACTCGGCTACATCAAAGGGCCACCTCACACTTCACGTTTACATTGTAATCTCAACTGTTTACTACGAACGCCCTCTACCGGATATCGTTCACTATTGGAAGTATTCTGATAGATAAAGGAAGTTTTATTTATACTTTCACTGCGATTACTGTTGTTAAATAATGGGGTTATTTGTGTGACTTTTAGGTGTATACATTTGAAAGGTATAATTACAAAGAATACCACCTCAATGTACCTAACACTAACAATTAAGACGAATAAAATGATACCTCTCGTTTTGAAATCTGTCAAACCGTTTAGATTATAGAGCGTGCCAAAGAAATTGACGTAGGTACCTACATACATACATTTGAAAAACATACCCCTCCTTCCGGTGCAGTCGGCTAAAAAATGCCTGACCAAATTTAATTAACATATTGCATCGCCATAAACGCTGGACATTTCGTTCGAATGTTTCCCGTTAAATACTGATCTTATCATCTGGACTTTAATTTATACTCAACAGTTTGCGATGCCGACAAAGGCAACGCGACATTTTTCACTCCCTCGAAAGATCTTCTTGTCTTGGTAACATTGTATAATGATCGGTTGAACGCTTGGCATGCAACATTGATGTACTAGTAATGTTGGGTAAAGCCAAAAATTACGTGGCATTGCGTAGATACGAAAGATATTTGTTCGTACTATACCTATTTAACGTATCGTTGCAATATTTTGGGCCACGTGATAAATTAAGACGACTCATATGGTGCAATGGTTACCTTCTGGACCTAGTTTAACGAGTTTTGGGTTTGATTTTCAGCAAGGTAGATTTGTGTGAGGATTTAAAATGTTGGTTCTTGATCTGGGTGTGTCCATGGTACAACGGATAAGATTATAATTATAATGACAAATCAAATAATTAAGTGATTAAATTCACTTATTCTTCATTATATACCACTTAATTATAACAAATTACCTTCCGATTCAGCTGCGTAAATTTATTTTACATGTCATGCATTATAAAATATTATTTTTTTTCTAATTTTTCCCAAAATGTAAAGGGTACTCATGTAGTTCAGTCAACTTAGTCATTAATCACAAAGACATAATAAGCCGACATTTTTTTAAATCTTCGGACATTATAAATAATGCCATATTAATCACTTGATCCACGACATATTCATTGAAGCGAACTAACGAATGGTCTGTGCATGCTAATTAATCGTACCAAGCTATTGATTTTGACTCGAAATAATTGTCGTATTATTACGTAAATTGCGAATGTTTATCACTGGTTCGAAATTCGAATGACTGCCCGATGGAATAATAACCTATACCTCGTATGTTACATTGTGTTTTTTTTTGAAAATTCGTTTTCGTTGTTACAGAAAACAAAGTTAAAGATACCTACACAAATTTTAAGATTTTTGAGTAACCTACCAAATTATTCTTTGTAGAAAAGTAGATACTGTTGTGATTTTTGCTTTAATAGAAAAGTATCTAAGTAAACAGTACAAATATCGTGTTTTTTCAAGTAAAAAATAAACGTATTTTTGATACACAGTTTAAACAAAATTTAGCTTTGTGCACTTTTATGTAAAAATTAACCATGTCAAATTCAAATCTCAATTGCAAGAAATAATATAATATACTATACTTTATAATAATATAATATACCTTTAAATATTCCGTATAGGTACCCATATTTAATTCTTCTTTAGTTACGTAATTCTTTTATCTTTTTACGTAACTTTACAAACAAAATAAAGTAACGTAAAACGGAACGAACAACCAAACATTTGTTTAACCAAATGAGATCGATCAAATGGCTTCTATTAAGATAACTGAAACTGAATACTGGCCTGTTAAATTACCTGCTTGATAATGTGGAATACATTTTAACTAAAATAATAATACTAAAGTCCGTAATCGTATTATACTAAAATAAGCAGATAAGTTATGAGATAATATAAAATTGTTAAAGTAACGAAAACGACACAAATTGATCCTAATTTCTTTAAAATACAAACAAGACGGAAAGTATCGAAATGACATTTATTAAAACATGTAAGCAAAGTTCTTATCAAATTTTATAGTAATATAATAATTATCATAAAAACAAACGACCTGACTAAATTAATTTTCCCACTGGAAATAAATTCAATGACACCTCATCTTATAATCTGTCAAGCTCTCTACAGATAATGCCATAGAAATTGACACACATAAAAACATACATAACTAGAGATAATCTTGAAAAAAAAAATGTTCTTCTTCATTTTGAGATTTTCAAAACTTACAATACTACCTATCTACAAAACATTTCTAAAATCCCACATTTCTGGATAAATCTAAAATATCAGGAACTTCAAAAATAAATCTGGAAAACAAATGAGAATTCACAATAACCCGGCTCACAATAGACGTCGTAAATCTGTCTAGGACGAAATAAAAACCGGCGGACACCGGGAAATTCAGATAGCAATGAACGCTTGTGTTGACACATGAAAGGTTATAGCATTAAGGCGATGACACCGCCTATTATTTCGGGCGTAACCGTGTGACAAACGTTGCAATGCGATTTAATAATAAAATTACTTTTATTAGCTAGGTACCTACATAAATGGATGCCAATTCCAAGTATCGGATGAGTATTATTGACTTAAAATTTCAACCTCTGACATAGCTTAACTATTTGTAACAATGAAATTAGATTACAACTGAAAACGATGGGTTAACGCACTCTCCGAAGCGCTCAAGAAATTTTGCCACTAGCGGTCACCCATCCACTTTCCGACCGCGCCCGCAGTTGCTTAACTTCGTCGGTCACTTTGAATCAATGCAAGCCGATGGGAAATTTACAAAGTTATTATGTAGTTATTAAATAGAGGTTTGAAGAAAAAATTAAATAAATCGTCTTAAACTTCATCAGCTTCCTTTCTACGCTATCCAGTTAACGTTATTATAACGATTCTAAATCAAATGTTACACATTATCATACACACATATTTATTGACAAAAATAAAGAATATGGCACCTTAACACAAAAAGAAACAAAACTAAATGGCAGGTAAATGATTGCTGCAGAGTCCATTACACTAATGTTCCGGTATCTAGATATTCGAGGATCGATGATCGCCGCCGACGGATCTATGCGCGCCATTTTATTCATCGTTCCCGCCAAATCACCTGACACAGAGTAAAAAGAATGCGAGGAAATTCGGATACTCGGATCAATTTTTGTTTTGTCACAGATAAAGTCATAAAAGTTAGTCAACGATACCTAAATACCGTTAATAAAGGAAGCGGTTATGACTTCGATTTCCGTTATAAGAGAGATCGGGCTGTTTTCACAACAACTTTGTTACATTACAACACTTCCATGACAAAGACATCTAGACATTAACATTTTAGAAGTCTTATACCTATTAGAAATGTTTTGTCGGTTATTTTTTTAACCATTTTTTGTGATGGTAATGTAATAATTTATGCATAACAAAATTTTGGTCCTGTTACAATTTGTTAACTTAACAATGTTTTGAGGCCAGGGGGCGTTACTAATTATTACAAAAAGTGACTATGTTTTTTTTAATCTACGCCTGTATAATCTGTTCTCTGTTTATCATTTCGTAATTTTATCAGTTTCTTCATTTACTGTATCGTTTCACATGACGCAATAGTTTCTAATTTAAGTCCGATAGGTCTCATTTATTATTATTTAATGTATAATAAAATTTCTTCCAATTTATTTTAATTAGCGCGCCCCGCCCAAAGTTTATGACTTGGCGGGAGGAAACGATCGACTGTTGTTCTTTATAATGAAGGAAAGACAAGTTTATTTTTCCGGGATGTGAAGATTTGAAAGAAGAATCGATGATGTTTTACACAAAAAATTATATTTTATTCCGCACTAAACGTAATTCTCGGCATTTGAAATGTATTCAGCGTAATTTATATCTTATTTTATATTACACACATTTTATGTTCCGCACTAAAATAAGTTACACCGATCGCTTAAGTTTTTTTGTTTTATTTTTATCTGTGCTAAATATCTATGTGACGTTTTTAGCGCGCGAAAAATGTTTCGTATTCCATTTTTGAATTGTCGATGTCAACGCGTTTTGTAGTGTCGTCTTTGACATCTTTCTTTATTAATGATATTCTAAAGATTTTTCGTTCTGCTAATTACGGAGGCAGGTAGGTATTACCTACCTACTTTTTTAGGTCTAATATCATTTCAAAAGAATAAGCCAATAAGCACATGCGTTGAACGTGATGAACTACAAAATTTAAACCCATCATTATTATTTTTTTCTTGTCGGGAATGAAGAGATCTTAACCCAAAGCAGCAGTCGGACTCGGTAGATACTCTCAAACCAAAAAATAAATAAAAGACTCAGTGTTCAGAACAAAAAGTGAGATCAATTTTTTTTTACTATGTGACGTATGTCACCGAGCACGGTCTGCCGAGAAATGTATCGGGGAACGTTATCACTTGTTATTAACGTTATATATTTTTCCTACTACGCTTTTTTGTTCCGAAAACTTCTTCTATACATTTTTTGGTCTGTGCTAGTAGGTACTACTATATGACTAAATTCATGTATTAATAATATTTTATAGACCAAGATATCTTTACTCAATAACTCCAAAAACTGGTTCGCCTTTTTATGTGTTATTATTGTCTTTAACACATTTACCATCTTACTTTAAAGATAAACTGCCAACTGAAGTCTTACCGTACCCACTACTTAAAGCGCGCTTATGATAGGTACCTGTAGTATAAAATACGTTGGTTACATTTAAGAAATAAGTAGGTAGTTATGTTAATCAAAACAAAGCCAAAATTCGGCATACTTTCACATTTTAATCGAATCGAAACCATCGATAAATCAGCCAGTAAAGGGGATTTATCGTTGTTGCGTGCGAAAACAATCCAAAACGCGAATTTATTCGGCGCGTTATTTATTTGTTTATTTTGCGGTAATGTTGCGTGTTTTTAATCAAGAAAACAATACAAGCAATAGCATACGTTGTTTATTACCTCATTTACGGTAGTTTGTAATGAGGCTCAAAGTGTTCGCAGTTTAATGAAAGCCAAAATAACTTTATACTGCTATTTCCAACGGAAAAGTCATATTATTAATTTCCAATTAGAATTGTCTATTGTTTTAATTTACAGTAATAAATATTCCTATTATTTTTTTAATCGATTACGTAACATTTTAAATAGAACACAAAATTTTTCTTCATAAAATCTCACACGATCTCATTATAACGGAAACACGCGTGAAACGGAACGCAAGCAACGACAATGGCGGCAATTAATCTGTTAAAAAAAAACAAAATTCCCGCCAAATGAAATGCATTCACGATACATCTTGCTTTATCCTCGTAGTTCGCGACCGATCACGTTCCGTACATTATTTTGATGAATACGCATACCTGACCTGCCCTCGTAAGTTGTAATGGAAACAATAGTACAGCACTGCGCTAAAGTCGAGAATTGTAATGAAAGGAACCTCTTTGTTGGCGTGAGCTAACTTGCGTTTACATGCTTTACATATTATGATGTAAAACTGTTTCATAGACATCCCTTGTTTGTTTTATCTATGCTTTAAAGGAATTCAGCAAACTGGTTAAATATAGAAATAGTATACGGATAGCGAAATGTACATTAAGTACTATAGAAGTAACTTATTTGTAGCTTTTTGATGAAATGGTGAATAGTGAAAAAGTCTCCGCTAATCTCCTTAAATGACAGGGAGTAAGATAACTATCTATCTAAACAAGCCCTTGAAATCCTTAATTATTGATGTTATTAGGTTTGTTATTCTAAAGAACAAAAGTTAAACATACAATGATAATTATATTGTTATAGACTACCTACTAAGTGTGTATGTAGGTTTGCAACTAAGCCTAGCAGTAGTTCAGTTATACACTGTAATTATAATTACGACAGTATCAAGATTGGAGTTTGAACTAGGTTTTCACTTTTTGTTTGCCTAATAAGCTACAGAAGCACTCATAAATTACTTTTCTTTAATTCAAAGAAATAAAAACTCTCAACGCAAAAAAGAAATCTCCAACAAATAAAATAAAGCAACAGAAAACACTGGCAACATTTCCACAATTTAAAATATGATTACAAAACTGAATTACGAAATTAATCTTATCCTTTCCTAAAAGAAATTTCCATCCAAGATTCGGAAAATGGAAAATTGTAACAAAAAATAAATAAGTCTGTTCTATTCAGAGTGGGAACACAGAAGTCTTTTGTGTATACAAAATGATAAAAAGAAAATGGAAGGTCCGATTCATCCTGCCACTCGTTGGCAGCGGGATTCTATTCAGCAACAACTTATTAAATAAATTAACCGCAAGTTGGCAGAAAAGGGAAAACTAAGCGGTTCTCTCATTTACTCGCGGACAAAGCTGTTCCTTAAAACCGGGCTCCATTCTGTTCCGCATTCACTGTGGACTGTTGCGAAGAAAGCCCGCAAAAATAATTGGAAAGTGACGGGAACAAGCCAGTGATTAGTGATGTGGAGGTTAATATCGATACTTTCGTAAGTCTCGCTGCTTAGTATCGACTGTTTGATAAGTATAATGTAATGTATGCTGTTGCTTAACACCAATTGAGGGTGCTTTTTGCTTTGCTTTTTTAGGCTTTTTAAAGGAAGTAAGAAATTCTACAGTACCTAATTAAAAAAAACCTACAGTAAAAAACCTACAGTAAAAAACCTACAGTAAAAAACCTACAGTATCTAATTAAGTAAAAGCTTAGTAAGTGAATGAAAAGACTAAGATGTGCAACTACCTCCTTTCCGTTCATTGACATCTGCGTTTGTCACATATCGAATAGACTATAGATTGTTTAGTCCTGTAAGTTTAGTCATGGTTACGTGATTAATGAACATAATATTGGAAGTTTATATTCCAGTACCTAAAAGAACTGTTGAAATCAGGATTGTTAGAGTTAGATATATCTTTTAGTAGTATCAGTAGTCGTGAAGTTAGTAATCCTAAGTATTTGACCCACTTGAAGTTGGTTACAAAACGCTGCTACTGAACAGACAGTCGCCTCTTGTATACATTTTCTGAAGACGTATTTAAGGTTCATGTTTCAAAGACGTAAGATCATCGACAAAGTCTTACATCAGCACATCCCTATCGCCTGAGGAACGGCCCACATTCCCGCCTTACGGCATTGTGTCCGCGCAAGCCTTTATTACCCCCATAGAAAACTGTGAAAGCCCCAGCCATTTGTGCGAAGCCTGAATGGAACTGACAAGCAGCCCGGTTTCAGTGATTTTGTTCCGGTTTCAGGATTCGTTCGCTGTAAACTGTTCTATAGAAGCAGATAGAATTGGCAATGCAGCTAGCTAGCTATGTGTTCTAAAATATTTTTTTCGAAAATTAATGTCTTATTATGTTTGAAGAGTTAGTTTTTTGCTCTGAGCTTGAGATTTTCACTGTTTCCAGTACTAATGACTACAAACAAGGCCCAATATAAATTGTTACTTGTAACGACAATTATTACACCATGTTTATACATGTTCGTTATTGTCCGTATACGTAGCCATTACACGTGTAAACGCAAAAAGCAAAATCCACCATATAAAAGGAAAAACCTTGTTAGGTACCTCTTTTTTAAAACCGAGCTATTAAACGTTAGTCAAACAATATTTACCGTAAGATACCTACTGTGAAACTAACGTAAGGAAACTAAGTGAAGATAATATAGCCTATTGTACCCGTGTATAAAGAGTTTTCTTTATAAAGAAAAAGATAAGTACGTTGGCATTCACCTGAGAAGTCCTACATTCACCTCCGGTCATTTTGTCCGCTATAATAAACCGGATAAAACCAAGCTCTGCTTTCAACCGGGTAAAACCAAGATAACCGCATGAAATAAACCGGTTTCAGTGATTCCATTTTTGAAAATAGTCGAAAGGCAGACGTGTCACATTACATGCTAAGTGGTCAGTGTTTCCTATGGATAGCTAAGAATGAAGAGAGATGAGAAGAGATAGGAAGTACTAGCTTTCAAATTTCCAACGGGAATACGAGTTGTTTGGCGGATGACTCAACCAATAGAATATAATATTCAGGTTGGTACTACGGAGAGATAATAATACCGATAGGTAATATTAATATAGATAAAAGTAAGCACCAATTTCAACCGGTTTTAGAGTTCTTTTCATCCGGTACCAGTACCGATTCAAGCGGGTCTATTCGGTTTTGTATCGGTAAATGAGTTTCGTTTGTGGAAAGGTTAATTCGCTTTTCAATTGGATTTGTTGGCCCCTTGACGTGAAAAGCTTTGGATTTCGAGCGCCTTCATCAATACTCTGTACCTATTGATAAATAATTTCAATTATTATTATATTTGTTTTCTCCTTCATTTTCTTTATAATACAATATCGGGGTTGGTTCCATTGATGACAACAAAGACTTGGGACTATTTTTATGACCGAAGAGAAACAATGCTTCATAGGTAGAGGGGCCAAAATATAATTCAAAATCTTTTAGGTTGGCTGAAAATTTAAGGCTTCTATTTCAGAGTAACGATAACAACTAGGAAGGAAGAGGACACTCCAACGTCCTTTCGGAAGAATGTTAGTGCTTAACAAAACTTGCCACTACTCATCCATCCATCTTCATACAAACTGCATTTCTAGATTACGTAAAGTCAATTAAACATTTTTGCAATTAAAATTATATAAATGAAATTATATTAATGTCAATTAATAACAATCACCAGCACCAATTTCGTTATATCTAGATAAAGCCTAAACATTCCCCTCAGCACATAAACATTAAAACTTAAACAAGACGACGTAAGAACTGTTGTATAATGTAAATAAAATGAATTTCAACATTAATTAACGCCTCCCAAACAAGAATAATGAGAATAACCGGTAAATTAGTTATGGCGTCGCCTGCTACTCAACGCAACGATTCACAATTTTCCTTACAAAACTTTTCCTGACTTCTTCGTGTAACTAAGCGTACACTATTTAATTATGGAAC
>LGAG01000419.1:265266-307271 GCA_001278395.1 Lerema accius | reverse complement strand
AAGTACAGTAAAATTTATGAAAATTTTCTTGTTTCATACTTTTCAGAGCGTGTTTTTTTCGTAGTCGGGTTTTAGTTTTTTAACTTTTTTTTTATATATATTAGTATAGATTGGACCACCGAAATGTTGCGCTAGTAAAAAATGTTGAGTAATAAAGATGTAACTCTCTCGCATTTTTTAATTTCTATTACGAACTTAATTTTTAAATCTAGACTAGCACTTAGTCAGCGGTCAAGTCCTAGCTTAAGCCTAGCCCTAAAACATCTAGACCGCTCTATTCTAACCGGAAGGAAACGAGCTATTTAAAATTCACTTCCGTTCTACTTCATGTCCTAGATCTTATGTTCTTTTGATGACATATTGTCTCGTCTTAGAGTCATCTTTGTGTGGCTCTCATCTCTTTATGTTAGGATTTTCGCAGAATCCCTGTTGCTTATCTTATTCTTCTAGAATTTTAATTACTAGTCAAAACGTCATGTAAATTATAACTATGTCAAATATCAAACTCGTATACACCTAAATTATTCTACTAGTAGGTAATTATTAAAAGAACAACTTAAATCCCGACTACTGAAAATGGGGGGAGTGGGGGGTGTTATATTAAAAAAACAATTGCCATGTCACTCTCACAATCAAGATGAATCCAATGACATCACATACTTTAAAATCCGTCAAGCAGTTTAGGATGTAGAGCGTGCCAAAGAATTGCACCTACGCTTGAAAAATATAAACCTTGCGCAGTCAGGTAAAAATGTTCCGATAGTTAACCCTTCACGTACTAACGTACCTATAGATAATGTGTACCTACTTATACATATAAATAATTGTATAAATTGACCCGACTTGTTCCGACTTGTTCCGACTCCTTTCTCAACAGGACTTAATGAGAATTCCGTCAATATTGTATCGCTTAACTGTTGCGCGGACCACTAACAATTGGTAATTTAAAAGTACAATTACATTACAATCTGTCAAGTGTGAGTCGACTTGTATGAGACTGGTTCCGTACACATTACACTATTAACGCTGAAAAAAGATTTTATTGTATTGCTTCGTATTTCACGTTTATAACTTTGCTGTTATGGCACTGTAATTTGTAATGGTATTGTAAATTTCATTTTTTGCAAGTATTGTGATAGAGTATCAATAGATATATTGCAGTCCCAAAGATAACCCGAAAATGCTACCCGGGTTTTAAAGCCCAGTTATGGGCGCCTTTTTTGTGTTTTTAATGAGTTAATAACAATTTTAGTAATAATACAAATAAACCTTGCGCGGGCCCTATCAAGTATGGTGATGCTTGTTACAACACCGTGATGATCTCTAATTTCTCCAAATCCCCTGCAGTATCTTCCTATTAAGAATTAACTTATAGAGCCCTGTGACAGACAGACGGACAGACAGAGTTGGGTTTCATTACCACCCTTTAAGTAGGGAACCCTAAAATGCATACCGTCTTTATTTTGGGTCAGGTAAATCGCGACAACTGGGGCACTTTCTCTCTGCAAAAACCGACCAGTTCGCTCTTAATGTCGCTAACGAGAGCTAATTAACAAACGAAATATATTTTTTGTTACAATGCCAAATATCAAAGTGTAACTTATCAAAAGCGAAGTATTTTTGATACGAATGTTGATGTGACGTTATCTTAATTCTATTAAACTTGTTTTAGAGATTTTAATTTTAACGAACGCCCGTTAATTTCGGCATTTTTCTAACTTATTAAGCTATTAAACTTTTGTAATAGGTACCTACTTTTTAAGAATTATCTGGTCATTCATATTATTTGTCATGGTAAACTTTATAATAAAGAGAGAGAGTGTTTCAACCTGTCACTACACGAGTTATTTTCCTGTTCACTGAGAATGTCATTCACAATATTGTCTTTTGAGACACACTCAATAAGACAACGACACTCAAAAGCTACCTATAGTTCTATGACGCTCCGACGTAAAAGTGTCGTTGAAAATAGGTAGGTAAGTGACGTTACAAGAATAAATTAACAACATTATTTTCAATAAACAATTAAATTAAAATCTATTTATGTATGTTTGAAGAATTCTTCGAGTATTTATGTTTGAAAAATTAATAGAGGTCGCTAAAAATGTTAACCAGATACAAAAGTAAATAATTAATATTAATTTTTAATACCTTTAAACCAATTGAACTATCGTAGGTACTTTAAAGATTGTATTCATTTCATTATTTCATTCATTAAATAAAGAACCAAAAAAATATAAGATTTCAATTAAAATACAAAATATTTTTAATCCAACTCAAAAACAACTGTAGAACAACGAAGATGAACACAAATGTTCCTGTTAGGAACAAAATAGTATAGCCTTGTAGACCCTTTTGTTTCCGGGCGGTAATCGTATTTCTCCGCTGTTCCCGGGACAGACCGGAACTGGTCTTCGGAGGAGTCTATCCGGTGACCGATGTGTCCCTATAGCGAAAAAGGGTTAACAAGAAATCGCTTTTGTATTGGGCAGATGGTTTTCGATTATTTTATCTTTGACAGTGTTGAATGTTTTAAGCATTTCAAATTAAGGTTTGAGTGTTGAAAAGTTAGTTATAGTTAAGTTAATTTATTGGTATTTTTAAAACTAAATCGTTTCATAGATATCGATTTTCGTTACCGAATAAAACTACAAAATGAATGTAAATAAATAATATGTATTTTATTACTGTATAAAGAAATATAAATTGGGGAAGATTCAATAAAGTTTCATACTTATTATTAAAGGGGAGTTATTATATTATTATTATTCTGGCTGTAGTAAAAGGGGGTAAAAGGTTTACCTTTACTAATAAGGGAGGGGCTAGTAATTACGAAAAAAGGTAATATTTGAATGATCCCTTATAATGTAGGTATTACCTTTGAAGTTGTACAAAGTAACAATTTTAAAACCTACAATTTTCCTTAATTGAAAATTAACAAAAGAACTGAACGTAAAAGATATTCCAAAGAAAATTCCTTTCTATTGACTACGTAGATAATTAACTGACGATTAAAATTACTGTGATCAGCCACTGACACTGCGAGTAGGGTGTCCATTACATTGTAAGATACAGGACAACCTGGTATAATGAAATAAAAATAATCCGCAAAATGCTATATCTTTTACTCTTTAATAATTACTGCTTAGGTACAAAATGTAATTACTGTTTGAATAATTCCAGCTTGTTTGTAGTCTGTACCTAAGCAATTTTAAATAATGCTGTAGGCTAAAATTTAATAAAATACTATAACTCAAAAACACTTTTGATTCGTTTAAGATCTATTATAAAAAGGATAATCTTTGGATCAAAAAATGAGGTCAGAAAAACGTAACGTCTGTAACAAATGATATCGTGTTCCAGTATAGTGCTCGGCAGTAAAAATAAAATTACTTCACTTTATTCTCTAGTCTCGAGTCTATATATTTTTTGATCTGAGTATGGCAAAAAAAAACTAATCAGTTGGGTTGTTTGTTTGTTTAGTAGATTACTATAGTAGTTTAAGCAGGTATAATAAATCCTAGAAAATCCCTAATAATTGTCAACCCTAGCAAGGTACCTTAAAGTTCCGGCAGGCGCCATCAGCCAAGAAACCTATCTGCGAATAATGCCGACGCAATTATTTTCCCATTTATTTCCTTCAGGGATTCATTTACTACTTACGATCGTATTTTACGAGGTTTCAATTATAATTCAATTGTTTCTAACTTTATTGGTAACGGTTTGTACGTTAGTTAATAAACTAATTAATAAGGATAAAGGAGATGTAATGTTTTAATTAATGCAACAGTAATTGTATTTTCTTCAGGTTTCTATATTTAAATAATTACAAAGAATAAATATCTAAGTTATATACAAATTACTAGTTACCTATACCAAATAACTTATAATTAAAAATATATTTAATAAGAAAATAGATCACCTTTGTATACAATTAATGTATTTATTACTCATGTACAAAAGTAATCATATTTCTTGGTGTACAATAAAGTGCTTATTTAATAACTTGTATTACCAAATAAAATTCACAATGTCATTTTCACGTATTTAAAATCACGATATCGTATCGAAATCGCATCGTCAATTATGAAAGGAGCAGAGCTGTCAAAGCGATGAGAGTTTTGATCGAAATCGGCGGGAGAAAAAAATCAAAGCGAAGTTGCCATACACGGATGAAGTTATAAAAAGACATATTTTTCACAATTATAACACAGGTAGGGGTGACAGCGTGTACCGAACAGAAACGAAATTTGCACGCTTTTGAAAGCTATCGAAGTTTCGGTGTACATATACAGGATGATTTGTATTGTTTATGTAAGTTTGATCAGGACTTAGGAACATATCAAACACTGATAAGGTAACATTTTTTTTATTTACTAGTCTTTAGCGGTTCAATGCTGGACATAGGCCTCTCCTAATAAGCACTATTCTAAATTGTCGTATGCCACTTCACCAGTTAACGGTTATTGGTCCTTTGATTATGGCCAACCCATTGCCACTCCAACAGAATAATTTTAAAACTTATGTCGGTAATCCCCGTTCTACTACCAAATCGAAAATCGAACCAGGGACTCAAAGTTTTGTAGCAGGTTTTTCATTAACTTGACTCCGTGGTCGTACCTTTGTTCTCCTTTAAATATCTAACAAAGATTACTTAACTTTTACATTCGCATCTCATCAAATTCACTCCCATTGTAAAGCCCACAATAACAATTCCTAGTTTCATTAACGCAAACAACAGTTAGTACATTCTTCAACGCTTGAAAACCAAACAAAGAAAGGAAAAAGAAAAAATATTTTTTTTTAAAAAAGAAAGAAAATTTCAAACACCTTTTACATTGTCAAAATACATCTCGTGAAGCTGTGTTAACGACGTCACAACTTGTAGCCGACGATATTACATGCACTTGTTACTGGCGCACAAAGAAATAAGATTTAAGAAAGTTTTTATTTTTCTTTTGTTTCCTTTTAATGTTGGTTTGCTTCCGGCCAGTATTGTTTAATGAAGGATGTAGGTAGGTATGGTTTGAGAGCTAGTACTTTCTTTCTTTTTTTTAGCCTTAAACAAGTGTTAAATATTAATAATGTTACTCAGTAGGATTCAGTGTCGTTAGTAACGATGGAAAATTGCATAACTAGTCTGCAAAAATAAATTATGCACATCATTCAAATTTCTGTCTCGCTAGGAATCGAATCCAACACCTTTAAACGGTGGGGCTGTCGACATCAGTGACAGTTGACATGTGACACTTGACAGATACCAATAAACATGTCGATTTTACGTCTAATCGTTTCACGCTATAGGCAACATACGAGTATCATGACAGACAACACTAACGACGTCTTTTCTTACTAAATTTTACATGGTTTTGATAAGGCACAATATTTACTAAAAAAAAAACAAAAACCAAAATAGAAATATAGCCTTTCCTTAACTTAGTAGATTGAGACTAAAACCGCTTCTAAAACTACTAAAAAAAAACAAAGTTAATTTACCCAATAAAACAATACATTTGCGCTAACTAGATAAAAGGGAGAGTAGACTAGGGTGGTTAATAGAGCAGCCGCATCGATTCGTTTATTCCAACTGACAGCGCGAGTACGTCCGGGTTAGTTTATTCAGTTTGTGTAGTAATTTTAACGGAAACTAGTCTGTGAATTTAACTACAGTTGCGCGAGTTTATTTTTTAAGTTATCTAACCGTTATATCTCATGTAGCAAAGATATTTAAGAGTTAAATCTATCTATGACGGTAAGGTAAGCCATAGATACTATATACAATATAGTATATAACATATTACATCTTATATTACAAGAGAATCGAACTTAGGATCCCCAAGTGACCCAAGACTATATGGGTCGTCGAAATGACATTCAATTCAGATAAAAAATAGGTACTTAAAGTCACCACACTAATATAGTTTACATATATTTTGAAGTTAGCGATTAGCGTGAACGCTAACAGAAAAGGCATTCGTCAAAAGAGTTATACAGGGTGTATGCGTTTAAATAATTCATACTTACATTTACAACAGCGATGCAAAACACATTAAACAAACCGCTCTTCATAAAAAAACAATCACCCAGTAGTCGGTAGTCGGTAGTCGGGTAAAAGGACAATAAAAGTCCGCGAGTATGTAACAGAACACTATAAAGGGCTCGTAAGTCAACACGCATCATCTCACCGTAGGGCTGGCACTCGAATAAAAAAAAAATATATTTTTTTTATCTGACCCCGAAAAGCAGTAGCCTGTAATTTATTTTTATCTTTTTTTTACTTTCTCTATTAATCCAAAAAAAACTCCCATGTTAGCGAAAGGAAGAAAAACTTTTACCTATTTATCTTAATAATAAACAAATAAAGCCTCTTCCTCTGCTACTTGTGTAGCACTATATTTTTTTAATATGGTTTTGATCGGTAGTTATACTAATTGGCATTAGTACTATTTAGGATTTTTGACAGGTGTACGTACATACTCGAGTAAACTAATACTGAAAAGAAACTTATTTCGCTCATCAGGGACAAAGAATTTTTAAAGAACTGTGACGTCATCAGAATATTACGCAAATCATATTATTATCAACTAAAAAAACTTGTCAAGAAAAAGTTGTTAGGAGGCAACCCTACGCCAGCATAAAGTATGCAGCGGTAAGGGTTGGCACCGACACAATTTGTGGGCAACAATAAAAAATCCCTTAACGCAGACAACGGAACTTGTTGGGGTGATCCGTCTTGTTCGCCCTTGCGACGGCTACAAAACAGTTATATGGATACGACTTACTAGTTTATGACCAGCTTTTTATATACTATACTTGTAGGGACATACTGCAAGTGTCGCAATCCTTACCAAAATTTTTATTTTTATTTTAAGTTGTCTTAATTTTAAAACAAAACCTTTCGTTTCCCAAACACGTTTTTCATTTTGTGTGAATATTTAAATTGAAATGATGAAGTCTTTTATAACTTCATTAAGTATGAAATACATGAAAGTGATTTCCGTCACAAGGTTTAAATAAAACTGCTTCCTAATTAGGATAAGTTAAATAAATGGACTTTAGTTCATATTACAAAACTAATATTGTAAGTGCGAAAGTAACGTTTCAACCGGAGTCTATGTAGCTAGTAAGATATATTTACACTTAATGAAAAATGGCATAGTAATAATTTGATTTTTTAAAGTGAAATGTTTTCTAATACTTTACACATTTACTTACTTATTTTTATGAATAATCTTAAATGACTAATCAACATGTATTACCTAATAAATCCGTACTCATAGTCCCGTATTGTATAATGCCGTATGCATAGTCCTGTAATGTATAATGTCATATTCATAGTCCCGTCATGTATAATGCCGTATTCATAGCCCCGTCATGTAAAATACGGTTTAAGCCATATCCACACAACTTGGCCAGCCAACAATGCACTCATTATTATTTTAAAGGCAGTCGCCGTCGTTGGTCGTTGCTGCGTTTTTATTGAGCGGTACCGGCGCCGGGGACTGATAGCATTTTAAATCAGGTTAAGGTCAAAGTGCTGTATGATTTCTTTTGAGAAAAGGAAAATGTCCGCAGTATGCAGATATTACGTGGAAGTTTAAGCTTTGGAGTGGGTGAGGAAATTCTGTTAGATTTGTGGTGAAATAAATTTATGTTCACACTTAAAATGTGATGCTGAGGATATTTCTACTGAATAAACATATTATGTATTTATACTACGGTCTAGTTTATTTACTGTCTTTTAATAATAATATAAATATTTTTTATTATACAGTTTAACACATTATTTTTTCTATTGTTGGGTCCTACTATTTCAGCCAGGTGTAAGTAAATTTCAAGTGAAATTTATAAAAGGAGCTGTTAATGTATATATAAATGCATATGCAATACCAAGTTTTTCAAATCGGCATGGAATATGGAGCTCATATCTATAGCATAGCAAGTAAACATAAATATGACGTTTTATTTCAAGGTATTGCGTCAAATAAAATATCTAAATACCCACTTTAAGATATTGACCATTAAGGATGCCCATCTACCGTTAAATTTGACAGTCAACTGGCCATACAGCATTTTTTATTCACGGCATCCACACTTTTATCAACAGTAATGCCGAATGCCAATATTTCGATATTTTACTGCAACCCTCTCAAAGGGGTACTGTTCTGGACATATAATAAAAACCGTTTTAGTAGAATCGCCCCATAAACGTACCAATATCGACTCAATAAATAATATGGACCGGACCTGCTCAATTCTGTGTGTTCAATAAAAATACATAGCAAATACGGCGAAATGGAATGAATTCTTCATTTCAAATTGTATGGCTGGCCATGTTAGGGCATTATCATTTTTAGTGCTCGCCACACTGGTATATTCAGATGGAATTTTTGATGCACTGGCGACACAGCCGCGCTGCGATTGGTCGCCTTGAATATTGTATGAGCCAATCACGGGAGTGCGCTTAACGCTGCATTCCAATTTCAAAATGATGAAGGCGGGAAACGGTCGACAAAGTAGCCTCGCAACCGATGCAATGGGCATAATTTGTAACACCGGCACATCTGATCGTGGTAACATTGGAAATATACGCTCCCCAATGTAATTTTGTTAGTGATAGACGATTTAGAGAGCGCAATAGATGAAATTGATCCTATTATGAAATTGTTGGTGATATTCTCTCACTGACATAACTCATTCGCAGTGGCATTTCATGGTGTTTATTACAAACCCCTGTTAGTTTTCAGTTTCAAATTCACTTGCAGTTTTATGGCACTTATCTAATGATCATGAACGGCACTACCAGTTACATTCTATTAAGCATAAGTATGTGAAAAACTTGAATAATTGAACCGTTACGACTGAAAAAGTAAACAATGAATAAGAGAATAGATTATGGATCTTTGCTTACATTTACGTTTCAATAAACAAAGATAGAAACATAATAGGCACATACTATAAATGAGAATTCATCGCAAGAGTTTCCCACACCAAAAGGCCTAATTTATTAGAAAGTGAGAATATAAGTAATAGAGATGTAGGGAGGAAATGTCTCAATGTTACAAGTGTCATATTTATTGCACAAATCGCATTGTGAATCACGCAAGATTTTAGGTTAAGTGATAAAATTAACATAATTAATGTGTAGCATTAGTGCTTGGCTATAAACAGCGGAAGTCGCTTTTGCAATTCTGCTGACATTTCTTGTTTAATTGCATTTTTATGTTAAACATGATTTAGGACAAGACGATGAATGATTTGTCAGTCATGTTGAAGTTGATGTTAAAACTGGTCGCATTGGGTCGCTACGACTTAATTATTGAAACGAACAGACTAGTTAATTAGACGGTTAAGCTTAATGATTATACAAACTTAATTATTTTGACTTTTATGGGCATAAATTTTAGACATGATAATGCTATGAGGTAAGACAAAACTACTATTTTTATTCGTAGATACGATCTCTAAGGTAGGTTTAGGGCTTAGAGTTCCATTCCAAACGCAGGTTTTGTTCCCATTTAGTCCTAAAATGATAACGTTTAGTATTTTAAACAAAGACTTTGTACTGTATTATATTGTATTGTATTTACATCATGGTGATATCTTTGAGGCTGAATTTAATGAAGAACCAATTTCGGTCCGACTTAACTCTTGCTAACCAAGGATAACAACCAGAACCGCCGTACGTGCCCAAGTCACTTATAAAATAGAAGCATTACATTCAAAACGTACTACATATTAAGCAAATTGTCTTCAGCACGTCAGATGACGACACCTCGTCACGAGTCATATACAATTAAAACAATACAGCTTACACAATCACTCAACGCATATTCAATGAGCATAAAACCGCCATTTAAATAGACAATTTACAACAACGCGTCGCATTGTCCGCGTGTGGGGCAAATCTTTGCAGAATGCCACTTTGTGAGCCATAAAGAGTTATTGTGGGACACAAAGACACATTGTGTCGAGGCCTTGTCGATTGTCAGTCTCCTGTCCCCGACCGGTACCTTCCATAACTTATATCTTGATTTGATGGAACTGCCGTGGAATTAAATTCTATTATTTTACCGTCAATAAAACATTTCAAGTTTAAGGTTCAAACAAAAACACAGACATAAGCCCAAATAATGCGAACTAGAAAATTTCGATGACATCATCTGATGTTACTCGAGGAGACTGCGAGTGGTTTGGAACCATTTTAGGATTTTTGATGAGGATAGTACTGTGTTCTCGAAGGAAAAAGCACTCATAGTTTTGCCACAATGCAGTTGATTTTCCATGTCATGTATTCTCGCATTTTTAAACGTTTCTTTGTGCCATTAAGCATGCATGCAGAAAGAAGTATTTAGCAATGCAGAGCGACATTTCCTAAAAAAGCTCTAACCACGCAGAGCTAATAACCCAAATTTTAAATTTAAAAATTAGACCCATGTCTTTTTGTCTTGATTACAAAAACGCCACAACAAAATTCTGTATTACATTTTTGTCTATCTACTGTTTTTGATGTGTGCGTTGCTTCAGAATTTCTCAAATAAAAATAACGTTACGTAATACAAAGACTGAACGACCATTCATAAACATAATTACATCAACTACCCATTTGACATTATCATTGTATAACATGTCATTCATAGTAGAGTTAGGTATACAATAATATTTGCACTTTGATTAGCAATTAAAAGCAGGTTGAACGGGTTATCGGGACGTTAATTAAGATCACCATTGTCACTAGTTAGTAGTTAGTAGTTACGCTAATGAGCTTATCCAGTTATAGTTCTCCTAGGTCCGTAACGTGAGTCTAGTCTAGAAAAGATGAATTGTCTTTGGCTATCGCTATAAATTGGAGCGGGTTCTGAAATTTATATTTAGCAAACAAACAAAAAAAAAATTTATATCCTAGGATTATTTCGACGTCAGTTATCAACAACAAAACTTTGTAGGTATTAGACTAATTGTTTTTTTGTTTGTCGAAATTTTTGAGTTAGTTATAGTTATCGTATATAAACAAGGGAGAGACATGAAGACTTTAATAGTCATGTAGTAGTCGTTTCTGTTTATTAGGCAACGAACAATATTGACATTGTGTTCAAATTGTAAAAATTAATGGCTTACCGACGAGAAGCGAAAAACTGGATAAAATTTTACTACGTACGAAGTTTCATATCAGGACGGTTAGAAACCCATTGAATTTAATGTGTTTAACGAAGCACCGACATAGTCATATACGAAAATAATCCAAGCAAATTCCACAAATTCTTCCATTATATACCACACGCCTCAGTATAAATCAATATCATAATATATCTTGATACCGTCTCAGCCAGATTTTCTATAAAGTAAACACAACTAAAATAAAACTTATGGCAACTCGTCTGTTAGTCTATCGCAATCACTGTAATATAAAACACTGTTCGGTATAAAAGCGATAATCTCTAATACTATTACATGGATAGTTTTACTAAAGAAGTTGAAGGAATGAAAATATAAAACAGGTAATGAAAATGAAACAACTGTAGTTTTGTTTATGGAAATAGCCGACAAACGACCAGATAAGCCACAAGAAGATAAGTGGCCATCGCCTCTCTAGGAAAACAGTAACAGAAAACAACATTGTAGTCATACAGAAAGAAGAGAAAAGAATGAAGTTATTTTAAGATGGGTTATTATTTGAAAACATGAAGATTCTGTGTCAAGAAGTTAACTAAAAGTGACAACTTAAATCTGAAACGTATAACGTAAAATTTTGACAGCTATCTTGATCAAGCAGAGATAGGATATAGAGAAGGGTCATTAGCCGTAAACCCTGACACAAATATCGAACTGAAAAATATTAACTGTTTATGTTGAAACTACCGTCACTTGAATGAACTTTTCAACCGACAGCTCTGAGTGCCATCAAGATATTTTTAACTGAATGATATTATGTCTACGCTAGCGATAATCACTCCACAAGAACACTTAACATTTTAAAATGTTTCGTTGCCACTTCGGCTGCTGGTTTCGTTATTAATGTAATAACTGGCAATATTAATAAACTATGGACATTTTAGGAGAAATATGAGAACAGTTAATTCTCGGTGAAACCCAACAAATTTTAAATTTGGTGATTCAAAAATGTACATGATTATTAATAGCATTTCAATGGAAAGTCTTGATAAAAATCTAAAGCTATAAATAGAGATTTGAAGCAGAAAATAATTTTGTATTCTGTTTTGATAACTTAAGATAATTTTAAAATTCTAAAGAACGGTAATCTCATTATGTATGTTTCGCATTTTCTTTTTTTCATCTCTAAATCTTCCTCAAATTCTCCATTCTTTACTCCATCAACTTTGTAAATGATCTCCTACATTCAAAGCTTAACAAAACCCAAACAAATTTTTAGTTCACGCACATTTAATTATAACAACTAATAAAACACTGCCGCAGGTTACCATCACTCAGAAGAATCGTAAATAACAAAATAAGTTATTCACATCAACTAATGTCTGCCTTTATAATGCTGGACGTATTGTGCTTTCAAAATATACATATATATCATTGTACAAATTACTCTGTGCCCATTGTTAACATTTTGGTTTTGGTGTGCGGAACAGTTGTACGACGGAAGCGAATATAATTTTAGTCTTTGTTAAGATTACTATTATTAGAGACTAAGTAAAAATGTTCATGAAAATGTTGTAATTTCTCTTTATTTATGTTCTTTTTCCTTGGTTCGTCAGCATTTAAATATAAAACATGCAATTTGCAATATTTTTAAAACACTATTTTGTGTTATAAAGAGTCGTTTAAATGCGTTGATAGTATGAAAGTTTTGCCTTTTAACGAAAAGCGACGTTAAGTATTTTAATGAATAGAGCCAAATCGAAATAATTACAAAAGTTGGCAACTAAGTCTTAACACCTAAAATTATCTTATTTTCCTATATTATTTCTACTACCTAATGGTCATTAACATTAACAATCGTGACCAATTTGCTTTTTATGTTCGTCAAATCACCGAAATAGTCATTCGTGATATCAACTAATCTACATTCTACCATCCATGTTTACTTTTTACTGAAATTACTAGGATCTGTAGATGCCGGCTATAACTATTTTAAAACTAAAACAACCCTTCAGATCTTATAACTTAGACCAATCGACATTAAGCCCGCTCACAACAGCTATAACGTAGATAGATTGCAGGCATTACAAACGCGCGTCTTAATCTGAGAGCGATTAACATGGCGTTTAATTAGTGGCCGACAATGGTCCACAATGGCCGACAATGGCCGCCATTTGTCTTCATACACCGAAATATTACACGGAACACCTGTTGTTAGGCATTGTTTGACTCAAATTATGATTGAGTCATTTGCTAGTTGAGTCTCTAAGCAATTGGCTACCGTGCTTTGGGCTAAAGAGAAGAAAAGAAATTCTATTCTTGTTTTGTGAAAGTAAGCTAAGATATTGCAAAGATGAAAAACAAGTTATGATCAATCAAGTCTTTGATAATGATGATGAAGTGGCTAATTCTTATCGGGCTTGCGAACTAAACAATCACGGAAATGCCTATTTTATTGTAGTTGATCATAAAAAAAAAAACATATATGACAAACATTGCTCAAATTAAGGTAAATTACTTTATTAATGTAGGTGGAAAAGACAAAATTATAAGATAAACCATGGAGACAGAAAAAGAAAAAGATAGCGAGGGAAAAAAAAGATTATAGACACAAGAAAAAATACTAATAAAACTAAACCAATAAGAACCACAAACACAACCAAACAATGTATTCCATAGTAACGATTGCATCGAAAACAATCATTATAATCTGTCGGCTATTAATTATAAAGATAATGCGAGAGATATCAATGCAAGTAAATATTGACAGTTCGCGATTGACACTGCCTTAACCTTATTTATTACCTCTATTATTATTATTAAATATATCTGCATCTAATTTTATTGTTAATAACACCAAAATTGAAAGAGCTGTGATAACAGTTATTTCTTTACTAGACGTTAGTTTGAAGAGGTCTAGTTTAAATGGAGGTAAAGTTCTACTAGTAGTATGTAGATTAAGTTAGTAGGATGAAAATTATTAGTGCGATGGTAGCAGTAGGGTTGGCGATGATGGTGAATCTAATATTGTTTGAGGGTTATCAACAAATAGTGCAGTAATTTTTTTTTAAGAGACAGTGCTAAGGGTAGTACTCGAAGAATGAAATGCATTGCAATGTAGATTATTATGATATTTTATTACTGAACATTATTTCTTATTTATAAGGAATAACTCATTCGAAGCTTTTTTAGGTTCTACCTACCCAACTTACAAAAGCACTAACAACCTTTCTCAAATCTCCATTTGAACAAAATATAACATAATTTGAACATAAAATTAATTTCTTGGTTGGATATTTTTATTTCTAAACTTTTGGAGTAAAATTTACTTCTTTTTATTTCCGGAATTTCACGGAAAATAGCCAACCCTACCTACAATCGTAATGTTATGTCTAGTTCAACCTAGTACCTAATCAACAGAGGAATTTTACTTAGATTTAAATTACAAACGTACTAATTATCTAGTTACGTATATCCATTATTTCTTCTATCCGTAACTACGTGATTGTCTTAAGCTCCTATAAGGGATAAAATCTATCCTATGTCCTATTCTTGGATGTAATCTAAATGTGTGCCAAATTACACGTTAATCCATGCAATAATTAGTGAGTGAAGAAAACCCAAACATCCAAAAAAGTTCACAAACTTTCCCATTTATAATTGGAATTAGTATAGTCATATTTTTTTATAGAATGTTAGCCTCTAAAGAATGTTGGGGACCTAGATTCCAATATCCAGGAGTATATTTACTTTTCATACTCAAAGTGTTACTTAAAACATCGGAAAACCATTCACTTTCATACACTGACGTCTATTATAACTAAACAGTAAACAATTAACGCGGCTAGTGTGAAAACTATTGTCTGGTTACAATGCTAAATTTACAAGTCTTATGTTCACTAATGGACCGACAAACACACAGTAATATCGATGTATTGTTAAATTTTGAATAATTCAGTTTTATGGATGCATTGTTTGAAAAATTTTCAAGGTCGTTTTTGTATTTGACATACATAATTTATGAAGAACTTAAAGTTGAAGTAAGTAACTATATTTAACAGCAACATTTGAAGTTGGTAATAAATATTCATTTGTTATTATTTAAAAAAAAATTAAGAGTTCTGTTGCCCAAAATGTTTTAAGTATTTTTCGAGTTACCTATCATACATTCGTAACAAATTAAAATTAAAAAAATCGTAAAAAAGACAACAAAATTTTCGGTAAATATTTTTTATTCTCCACCTAAAGAATTTTTTTTATTAATGTCAATGACATCTTTTTATTATCCGTTTTAAATTTAACCTTTAATCTACCATTATAGTTACAACTCCTAATACGTATGTTATCTACGTACTTACAAAATAGCATCGTAACATAAAAATCAACATGGCTATTAACCCCAACTAATACTTAGTAAAACGGACCGTTAGTTGGTAGTTAAAACTGCGTAAAACTAAACTGAATGCTCCACGCACAATCAAATATAATTTATCCTCCAATAAATTTTACAGGGCTTTTATAGTTTTGTCGCTGAAGTAAGCTTATATTAAAATTTTACGGTGACTGTACTTAGCAAGCTTTCGCATAGCTTTAAGTGAGATAAAAATCTTGATTAATTTGACGTAGTAGTATAAACAAAAGTTACGTTATTTCACGTCAGGTATCTTTTATCTAGTTGCAAGTGGGATAAAGTGTAACGTACCATAAACTCTAACAATTCGTAGCTCCGTACAATTATCAGATACTTCCATAAAAAACCTTTAAGATCCAAATGACGCAATGATTCCCATGCTACCGATTAATAGGTCTTGGATTCGATTCCCGGCAAGGCAAATGTGATGAATTTAACTGTTCTCAGTTTCGATTTATTTTGTCTGTGTTATCAATAACACCCATGACACAGGGAGTCTTAATACTGATGCTTTAAGTGGGTACCGTCATTTATTTATTATATCCGTATTCCGCAAAGATTACCGGTTCACTTATGTTTAAACGATAGTTAAATCAGCTTTAACCGTTTATAGTGAACCTCGGTGGTCTGTTACATTGTTTTTAATGAGCCATAATACGACCAATTAAACTGTTGAAACGACCTACGTGAAGCGACACTTTATTTGGGTAACTAAGTGTTGCCTATTTTAATAAAACCGGTTTGTGTTTTTGTTCGTATGTTACTTTGTGTATTCTTTGGGGTTTTCTGGGGTTGTAAGTAAGCATCGAAAAGGTCGCCTTTTTGGCTTATTTTAATGTAAAGGTAAAAGGCAATGCTTACTTTTGCTTACAAGAGTTGGGGGTTCATAGTTACGTTAGATTAGATTAAAACCCGCCTAAAATATATTATGAAATACCAGTCTTAAATCTTAAAACAATTTATAGATCTGTATAAAACCATGTTAACAATACCTCATTCGTAATAACAAAGTAAATACCTACGTACGAGTATGTCTAATATTCCACACGCCTAACATCAAACTTCCGTTAAGGTAATTAAGATCCAAAAAAGAACCAGTTGATATCGAAACACATCGCGTTCCTATAGACTCAAAGAGCCATCCTTTCTCGTCTGTACAGATAAGGAGAGGAATTCCCTTCCGGCGTTTGTGTTCCTCAAAACTGCAAACTAAGGCTGTTTAAGGCAACTGAATAGCCGTTTTGTAGGTCAGATAACCTCTTTTTTGGCTGAATCGTCGCTTGCTATCTATGAGGTCGCCGACAAAAGCTTGTGTGGTATGTGCTATAAATGAGACGAGTATTTACACTTTTGAAATATAGAAGTACATTCCAAAAGATTTTAAGCGATTGACCAAATTAAGCTGTAGCAAGTGCGGTCAGAAAATAAATGGGTGACTGCTTGCGACAAATAAATCTTGGGGCACGTTAGTCTTTTGGCCCTGGTCAATCAAAAAAGGTTAAAAAAGGAGTGGCATAAAAACTTCTGACAGCTAGTTTGCCACCAATCCGCTGAAGCAGTTTTCCAGGCCTCCTCAGTTATGAGAAGAGACTCCTGCTCAGTAATAGGCTAATAATGGCTTAGGCTATTTAGGTAATATTCATAATATGATTCACTTACTTGTTCTGTTTCACCGGCGTCGTCGACGGCGTAGGCCTCTTCTCTTCCTTAATCGTACTATTATTCATTTTCGACGTCAACCTTTTAAGGACGTCGTCCATCGACCGCTTATGGGGAGGAGCTAACGACAACGCGCTGTTGTGATTCAGCAATGAATTGTTATTGTTGCACAGTCCCAAAACCTTCGCTTCTGCGCCGGGGCTACTGCATTCTGAGGAGCCACGTCTCCGGGTTTGCAGATCGTTCACTTGATGAAGACCTAGGAAGGACGATGGGACTAGAAGGTTATTTGTCATGTCTAATGATTGCTCGAATCGCTGCTTCTTGCTCGGTCTTTCGTCTTCGTAAGTCGCTTCTTCTTCGCTGATCGAGCTTCTAGTGGAGGAACTGGGTGAGTATTTGTAATAGGTTTGCTGGTCGTTATCGTCGGACTCGTGATGGTCAGAAAAGTCGAGGTTAGCTGGGCCGGCTTCAGGTTTCTCGGTATCAGCAGCTCCTTCTTGCAATTTCGACGGAGGCGATTTTCGTTTAGATGACATGTTTCTGAAAATAAAAAAATATTGTTAGATATCTAGCCAGTAACATTATAACATGGTCGCATTCTGTTAGTCTGATTAAAGATTGTTTTACAATATCCTACTTCTTTTTAAGTTTATTTCTAGATTTTGAACCCTCTCATCTATAGTTTGACGCAATGAGATATATACGAATCTCGATCGGTCGCTCCACTAATGTGTGTAAAGAGTTTGAAGTTGTTATGAAACACAAATATATCAATGTTAAATTGAACCCAAATGTTCAGGTCGTTGGCGGAAGGCAAACGTATTTGTTACCAAACTCTGACTAGTTCGAAACTCGCTTCGTTACAGCATCTAATTGGGCTCTACTAATTGTACTAATTGCTACCTCCTTTGGACTTAAGGTGTCCGCTCAGGTAATTTCAGCCACTCAAACAAGACCTGTCGTTTCCTATACTCTGATTGGTATAGATTGTGCTATGTGACGTTCAAGATAATTTGGTTAAAAGATGTCTTAAATAAGTAACTTCAAATTATTAAAATTGTAACTAAATTGTGTCAATGAACATGGAAATTATCATTTTTCGATCAAGCAATAAAATAATTATAAACATAATTTTCCTTACATTCGATTAAGGACTCCAAAATTTTTTTATAATTTTACACAACACCATATAGGAATACATATTAAAGATAATAATATACACTAACTACAGATTATACTAAAACAAAAAATTGGAATCTCAAAACTATGAAGTGTGGATATTGCAACACAAAAGTTTATTTTTAATCATATGAATACTACTTAATTTCCCGATAATCTAATCTCCAAAGCACAAAGTTTTAAGAGAATCTTGAGAATATAAAGTAATGTTGTAACCATGTGAGAATACCTGACCTCCTTGAATGGTAAGGTTAGTAAGCTCATTAATATATATTAAAAACATCGTGGGACCGAGAAAGCTTCCTTGAGGAACTCCAAATATTTGGTGTTTAATGTAATAAGACTTGGTAATGTGTGCGTGTAGCCACATTACCTTCTATCAAAGGAAAGGTTCTGAGATTGGACAACGTTAAGGGTTAACATAAGGAAAATTGTAAGGTATGTGTTGTAGTGTTATAGATGAACCTAAAACCTAAATTTTCACAAAAGTAAGTTTGTGAAACTAAGGTTTGTAAAGTTAGGAGGTGTAGATTTAGAAATTTTGCTCGACGTGAGATCTGACAAATTATGACTCTGATAGCGTCTTGTATTTTCAACATTTTACATTAATTTTTTTTTGGTATGATTGCTGTTAAGTTGCATACTACAGGGTTAATTTTAATTAGCGCATCACCTTTTGCAAGCAGCTTCTCCACGTCAATCCCAACGACATATTTTTGTTCTACGACTTTTTGAAATTAATAGATTTTAAAATTTAAGTTTTCCCATATAAAATTAATGTGTTGCTTCTGAACTAGCATTACTCTGCGCACAGGTATGCCACGCACCTTGCGTTGGCGGGAGTTGTCATTTTAGGCACTTCTTACAAAATACAGAGTGTTAAATAACAGAGGGAGCAAAATTTATTTGTTTTTTGTTATTTTTGGTTATTTATCGAGCTATGTAAAAAGTCGTAGAACAAATGTCGTTAGGATTGATGTGGAGAAGCTGCCTGCAAAAGGTGATGCGCTAATTAAAATTTACCCTGTATAATATGTACACTATGGAATCTCGTAAAAAATCATCGCAATTGCTTTATCTAACAAATAGTTTTGCTGCACGACTCTTAAATCGGAAACCTCTTTTTTTAATCACTTAATAAACAAAAGAAGGTAGAAACTCGCTCTCAATCGCTCATCGCCTACCCATTGTCGATATGACAAGAGTTGAACTAGTGTATGCCTGTTTGTGCCAATTGGTAGACTGTAGTTTCAACTCCTGTCTTCATTGGAAGAGTCAACAAACAGAGTTCTTGATAAGCTCAATGTCTGGCTCCTTCGCTTTGAAGTCAGTTTGTCTTTACTCTTGTACAGGCTGAGTTAATTAAGCTCTAAATTCGGTCTTATTTCATTATCCAATTCCAAGTAGGTACTCGTAGCTTACTATTTTGTTTTTGGCACATCCTTAGTGATAGGGTTGTACATTGTAATAGGTGATTTTTTATATGCATTTCCAGAAAAAAGGACACCTAATTTAATTATATTTAAATGGTTTTATGAATTATAATTTTTTAAAGATTTTATTTGACCACTTTATTTATTTACGTTAAATACGTGGACTGCCAATTACAGATATTTACGTTATGTTTTCATACTCGTATAGTGAAACTATATCTAAAGATTTGATGACCCGTATGGCGCAATGGTTAACAGGCTGGCCCGTCGTTCAATGGATCCTTTCCTGGGTTTGATTCCCGGCGTCGTGGAAATTTCTATGATGAATTAAAAAAATTGTCCTCGGTCTGCGTTTACGTTCATGTGTTACTGTTTAGTACATGGCACCCATAAAACAGGGAATCCTACTGCAGCGTTTATTATTTTTAATAGACTCTGAGATAACCACGGCACCCTATAAAGCAATAAAAAGTAAAAATCCCGAATACAATCGAATCCACTCGATGTCAGGATACCAATTTGAAAACAAACAATCAACACATCGTGTTCTTGACAGTACTAAACTCACGAACGCGTAAAAACCGATTTGCACAATGGATTTACAGTTACGATTTGACTGACTCCATTTATTTCTCAATAGTTTTCCATACAAACATAACAAAACATACAAAGTAAGCAAAATTGGACTCTATGTCAAGTAATTAAGGGTGTATAGAACAGCAAATGGTATTGTTTGACGTAACTATTAATTTCCTTTCCATTAGTCGCACAATGACGTCACGCGGAGGCTCGAACAATATGTCATGTTGGCGGGAAAATCGGTAAGTCAATTACCATCGGAAAATTATTACTTGATTACTCATATTGTTTTGTACTGAAACAATATTATTCGCTAATGTAATTTAGATTTCGGATACAATTTTGTGTGTATTTATAACGGGTTTTTTATTTATAGAATTTTTTTAACCCTTTCACCTCCTCTTAGAAAAAAGTGAGCAAGACTTACTGTTACTTATTTTTTTCTAAATAAGCAAAAAGAAAATAACCAAATACTAAAAATAATTAATTAAAAATTATATTCTTTTATAAAAATAATAGTACCTAATAAGCAAGTACAGTATAAGAACATTTGGCTTATATAACATTAATTTATCATTATTTAGAATTCATTATTTAATAAATTATTAGCTACAATAGAGTTACAATGGGTAGGGCAGACAGCTGATTTCAATTTGCGAGGGGATCGGTAAGGACATTGGCAAAAATATGAATACAAATCGATTGAAACAAGAAGAATTTTATAAGAAAACTTTTTGATAAAATTTTAAGTACCTAAAGCCTATTTTATAATAACTCCTTTTATACCCACAAAATCTACTAATCTAAGCCTATCAAAACCATCATTCGTAATAAACTAATAGCAATCATGTGTCGTAAAATACACAACCAATAACGCTTTGGCGTTATCAAGAACTAATCAATTCGAACGGGTTCCGTACAGAATTTATAATATTAACAGGTGCATCCGTTTATAAATTAATCGTAGACGAACAGACGGGCAAAGTGATGTAGATGTCTCCGAAACTATTAGTTGAAGGAAATTGCTAACGCCCGTCTTAGAGAAGGTCTAATTAAATGTAACGTCGGCAAATACGACTGGACCTAGTGACGTCACGGCTTGGAAATGTCTTGATTGAGTCTTGGAGTGAATCAGGAAATAGGAATAGCAAAAAAATCGCAAATGGATAGGTAGGTCTAAAATGGACAAGTCTGCAAGACTGTACCCAAAACTTTCTGTTGTAAGAGAAGGGGGGTGATGTTAGAATAAGGTTTCCTGTGTTACAGTTACCAAAAATTTTAAGTATTACAAAATATTTCCCATATAAAAAATCCTTAACATTTCGTACCTATACTTATAAAATAGCGTTTGTATTTTTGGAAAAAAGTTTTGTACTACTTGATAAATCTTGTTTTTTCTATAAGAACTGTATAAGAAAGTTTCTTAAGCTTTGTAAAAATTTCAGAAGATGATTCTATAACAATAGCTCGAGAATTTCCACTCTTAAGACTGTTATTATGACACTGGCACTCACCTACTCTCTATTCCCTTGAGCTTAGCGGATTGATTAGCCTTAATTGAGTCCTAGAATTCTAGACGACATTCAAGACGAAAATAAATAGACACTTTTATTTATACCTACATACATTACAAGTAGGCTTACAGCAGATAATATTATTTATAATTGCTAGTAAAAATTATTTTGCTTCTAAATAATCAAGCGCTCCATTAAAAAAAGTTTAAAAACAAAATATTTCATGAAATAAAAGCACTGGTCTGTGCAATAACCTCTTAGATAAAATCAGATAATCAGATAAAACAGGCAGGCACGTTCCGAGGCACAATAAAAATAAAAAAAATTAATAGAAATATTGTGAGGCGGACGTAATTCAATGAGGAATGAAAAACATTTTTCTCTACCTTGGAAAAAAGCAGCGTTCTTTCCTTAGCCAGTAACTGAATTATTCTATTCTATAACAAGTTTATTCACAATAAGAAATAAAATGTGGAGCGAGAATGTTGCGCCAGTTTTATTCGAATTTTCAAAGTCTTCGCGCCTTGTTCAAATTCCATTTTTAAAATTTGAAATACGGGTCATTTATGTGTTACATTAACGCAGAGAGATTAGGGGGTTAACTTTGCTTATTTTGTCAAAGTAGGTAAGCACAAGTAAGTAAAAGATTCGCTTTCTTTTGCTGACAAAGTTAGAGTAAAATTACTAAAATATTTTGACCCGACTGCGGTTGGAGGGTAATATTTTTCGGACGTATGTATGTCTGTCTATTTCTCTAGCATGCTCTACAGCCTGAAGGACTTGAAGGATTTTAAGTTAGAAGTATAATTGGCTTCGTTTCCTTTGGCTGTAATTTTTTTTAACCAAAATTATTAGTAGTCGAGTTTTTATTTCTCTAATAATTATGAATAGTTCGTTTTATAAAACTCGTCACTTTTCTTAAAATTTTCTTATCTATTTTTAATTTTATGTACCTATCGTTGTTGTAAACGTCAAAACTATCGAATCACACATTTGTGTGTGGAAGTCAATAAAAGTTGTTGTGACATGACTTCAATGTGCGTTTAGAATCGAGCAATTCGTCTGATCAAAGCATAATGTAATTTATTGTTTGATGTTTATTTTTTGTAAATGTATAAAAATATGTATAAAATGCTAATCTTGTATTAAAAATATATTTTAATACTTAGTACTAAAACCATGAAAATGTAAAAGTATATTTTAAAATAGATCAATGATAGCCTTTGTCTATAGTTGACTACATTTTCAATCCTTCAGCTTTATAAACTATTTTCACTATATCAAAAGTAAAACCTAACTATATCTTTTCCTGCTTCAATAAAAAATATTTTTAAACAGCTGGTTGCACAGAAATAGAGCTAAAAATAATGTTGTAGTTTCAATATACATATTTAGAATGAGTAACAAAAGAAGGACACATATAAAAAACGTTGTACTTTCAAATTTACAAGTACAGCTACTCATTTGATACAATCCCAAAATACAATTTCGAAATCTTTACAAAAATCATTATGAATCTAATAATAGAGTGTTCTGTAGGGAAAAATATAGAAAATGACATGTCAAAACAGCACAGCGTTTATACAATTGGCAGGCATTGAGGAAATGAGGGGAATTCCATTATCGGAGGAAAATTATAAGAAAACACCCCCTGTAAGTTCATGTTAGAACATACTGTAGCTAAATTTGGTATTGAAGAAATGAGTTTAGAAGGAATGGAAGTGGTTAGGATACAATTTTATTATTAATATATTAATTCAAAATAATAAATGATTCATAGTTATATTTTAGGGTATAAGGTGATTTATATGGTATCAAAGAATGTTATTATTTACTTATTCTAGCGTAATAATGAAGCGTGAAATTTAGTCAGACTATGTAACTGAATCCAAACAAAAATGAACTTAAAAAGAACACATTTTGATGTTCCAAAACTACTTACCACAAGTGTTAAGGAAATTGGAAAATTGGTTTTGCAAATTTCCTGTTTATAAGAAAAAAAAATATTAATTAATTAAAAATATTATTTAATTATAATATAATGTGTGTTCAATAAACACTTACAATCCTAAATTTATGTACCTGATATAAAAACACAAACTAACCTACTTTTTTGTACCGAAAAATCAGTGAAAATATGAAATGTTTCATGCCGTATCTAGTCTAAGAGATCAAGGTTCAAAAGATTGTGCTTGGTGCTGACAATAGGGAAAATTACCCATCGGGAAAGCGACAAAGCGAGCCAAGTGGGCAGACGGCGTGGAAGTATGGAGACGGACTTCTTTTCATTTAATTTCATTTATCGGTATAAAAAGTGTATAAAAATTCTTTTACAATTACTACATAAAGTGTCGACACAGCCCATGTAAGATTCTATGTAAAATTAAGAATAGGTTACTTTGCAGATCTATATATATGTAAGTGCCGACTATGTGTAGTATCTCTTAAATAATCTATAGAACTATTATAAAAATATATCGTACTTTATTTCATGATAGGATATAGAAGGTATATAATAATTATTATTATACTTAGCCTAGGAACACTAAGTACCCTAGTTGGGAAAATTAACATGGTGGATAGGTAAAGCAAAGTGAATTATAATATAAATAAAAAAGATATTTTCATTTAAATTACTTACAGGATTTCTATCAAAAAAAAATTGTAAAGAAAATTCTAAATTTAAAATACAGTAAACATACGATTTTATGTAAAGAAAATTATAATTTTTGAAAACAGTAAATATATGGTAAACAAACAAACATAATAAGTCTCTTCCATACATAGTAAGCACAGCTGTTCCGCCCGCCCTAGAGGGTAATAAGCCGTCGTTATGATTATTTCACAAACAATACTGTTAATGCTGCACGAACAATGCTCCAATCACCGGGAAGCCTTACTTCCAGCCTTATTACTCACTTACTGAAATTCAGGAATATATAGCTATGTTTTAGGAATAGGTAGGTATATAGTTACCTATATGTTAGAGCAATTACAGTCTATCTACCTAGTACCCGTGAGAGATTTTCAAATATTTTGGATATGACTTTAAAAAAATTTCGTTTTTGAAAAAATATTTTTGAAAAATATTTTTTTTAGAATGTATATATAATAATGTACATAATGAACAGGTGTAAGATTACAGGATAACAGTTATAAAGTTGTGGTCTTATCTTAAACTGAAAATGAAGTCGAGACAATGCCTTAATTTTGTTTTGTTCTTAACTGTGTTAACAATAAGTAGCCGGGTAATTAAGCCGTTTGATCGTTTAAATTTTTTTTTAATATTATCTCACTCATTCGTTCCTATCGGAATTTATTATGTAGTGAATGTAACTTAAAAAAAATTAAGGACTAAAACAATCCAAGATTTATTAAAATCTTAATTTTAAATCGCAGATATTTAATTTGATTTCTTGAAATTCCCTCAATAAAGTCAATTGAATACGAATATTCAATATCTTTCAAAATAACGAACAAAATGTCCCACAGATTTTTCTTCGCAGAAAACAAATTATAGGGTCGCAAGCACTTAGTCGACGACTTAGTTGAACAGTATCTACATTTGAGGCATCCTTAGTTGGTTTTCGCGGTTCATTCATGGCGACTGTCGCCATGGTTTAAGGATATTAGGACCATTTCCTATTCCAATCCTATTGTCTGGAGCTACGAATCTAATAAGAACATTTTTTATTTTTGAATAATAGGTTCGTTTATTTTATAACTGAGAGGCAGAAATAACTTTTTTGTTAGGTAATTGAAATGTCTGTAGTTAGCTAATCTTAACTTATTTTCGTAAACGTTTGTGTAGGATAAAGTCTGTAAAGTGTGCGTCTGTTTGGAATAATAGATTTATTTGATTTAAGACAAGTTTTGTAAATGCTTTTAAATTAAATATAAATGACAGAAAAACTCTTATTCAGTCCTACTGATAAATAAGAATTGGAACAACACTAAATGTTCTCAGAATATAAAATAAAAAACAGTGTTCCCCTTATCAGCATAAATTCAATTTTATCGTATTTACTTTCAGAGTAAAAATCCAGAATTCTATTTCTCCAAACTGGCAACACCAGTACTGACCTAAGGACGTGAACACAATAGCGACTCATCAGGCTCTCTTGTTTAGGGTAATCGCCGTCTTAGTTTTGTATGTATACGCCTTAATTGTCATTTTGTATAGACAAACTTACATAAAAACCCGTCGAAATGAATGTTTTTGAATTCTCACGAAAAGTCTTCATTATTGAAAGGTCGCTTTTGATATTAAAATAGTTTAAAATAAAGCTGTACAAGAGAGGCATGATATAATGAATTCATAGAATTTGAAACGAGCGGATTAAAACAGCGATATAATGAAGAGTAACATTGAAAACGGTAGAGCAATTAACAACAAAACCACAAATTAATTCAATGATAATATAAGCGTAAGCGACGCACTTGTAAACTGAATCGTAGCTAAGAACTTACAGATGAAATGTTTGAATTTAAATTATATTACCGTTATAAACAAACGGTGAGTTTACACGAATCTCTTTCAAACGAAACAGTGGAAATAAAATGGCTGATTCATAGTTGAGCATGAAAATACTAGTAAGTGCTTGTGTTCGAGTCAAGATGCCTCTACATTTCCGCATAGTTGCCCGCAAAGGAAGCATTTCGATTGAGGAATTTTGTTCCGAGCAACACTCGTAGATTTCCCTGCGTCCTGGAGTAATGTAATATTATAAATTGCAATGTAAGTCAAGGTAAACTCCAAATGTAAGCGCAACTTTAACTGAAAGCCGTAGTTTTGTTCAGAAATTTCTAAATGCCTTTTTTAAATTCGAAAAGCTTTGCGTTGCGCTGCCATGATTCTGTTTGTCCTATTTTGTTCAGCGCTGTAATAATTTACTCATTCATTAAAATGAAATACAGAATTACTTTATAATGTACAGTGTTCAGTCTATTACAACGCTATTCAGAATGTTTAACAAGTAACTTCACTTTAAACTTTAACTGATTAACGTTTAAGCTGTTATTCGTTTCTATTCATTAATAGTTTCCATCAACAGTATCATAAAAATCCTCGGGCAGACAAAGTATGTCATTGTTTATAGATCTCTTTACCCCGCTGTCCCCTTTGTCAACACATAAAGCAAACAAGTGCACATCCTTTGACAGAGCAACACAAACAATTGTCTAAATCATAAACAATGGTATACATCGCAAATATTATCTGCGCCCCGCTCAAAGTTTCCCTACGTATAATGAACCATTCATACTGCCAAACAAACTCCAACCAACCATATGCAATAATTCCATACGGTCGCAATCAGGACGGTTAAGCAGTAACCCTCTATCAAATTACAAAGGAAACTAATACCAAAATAGAAGACAGTAAAACACAGAATTAAATGAAGAACTTTATAGATATAAATCCTTGAGCCGCTGACAAAGAACAGAAACGATTTCACGACATCAAAGTGGAACACGACATATTACGCTTCAAAATAAACACCAGAATAAATACATCGAAATGTTTGTTCGGAAATATTCGACGATGGGGGTGATCATAGTCTAAATTATCTGGTAACCGAGGGTTTGCCAAACCCTTTTGATAGTGAGGATTAATTTGCTGTTTGTGCGTACGGTTGTCTGTCGGGATTTGCAATTAATAACGAGAATACGAGTACGTGTACAACAGAGGCTAAACCGATGTGTCGTATAGCTACTGTTATATTTATCGAGGGACAAAATGTGAACGCGTCTACAATAGAAAAATCATATTAAAACTTTTCTAACGAAGCCAAATTGTTCACGTCGGCAGACGCTTGAAACTCGAGCTCGCTTAAAAATGGTAGCCTATAATTTGCACATAAAACACATCCTAATGCCAACGTACGTGATCACTTTATTCGTCGTACAAAACGAGACATCTTCATCTGAAAGCGGACTTTGATTTAAATACATTATTCTTGTAATAACAGCGGCACCGGACGAAGGGATCCCATTGAAGTCGTAGAATACATTATTTTAATTCGTACCACCTCTTTGTGACCCCTTCAACGAATTAATGGATTCAAAGCCTTCTCTTCCGTTCGACAAAGAATAATTTGCTAAGTAAATGAATGGCAGACAATCCTGTTACGATCCCAAGTTTTGTTTCGATGGAAGATTAAAGAGTGGCGAATCATTGAAAGGTGCCCTTTTCAAATCGTCCCTTTGTAGCGTTATCTCTGTTAATTTTGGAAGGTCAATGAATAAAGTACACAGTACGATTTTATTATTCATCTTTGGTCTTTGATTTTGTGATGATTAAAGTAATTTTGTTTATATGTGACTTAAGGGATTTTTAATCAATTAACTCCAGCTTTGTTAGACTTGCATTCAATGTCGTCTGAGCAATAATCTTAATTGGAATAGTTTGCTGCGATGCAAGGGCTCTCAATTCAGTATTCATTGGAAGCAGTGGAATGGTGCTATCGAGAATTATTGTCAAATCTCTTGGGTATTACAGACCAAGATCCCTCGCAACAAGAAGTTACTAAATAAAATGCGCTCATTTGACGTGCTACTCTTGTTAACTCAATTGTTCCTATTAAAATTATACTTAACATTAAAGTTTCTATTCCTACAACATATTTTTTTGTAAAGATTTTTTAATATTCCTAATTTTTTATTGCTTTGGTTCAACAACTTATGCTTTCTTATTTCACAATTCCAACGTTATTGGGGTTTTTTTTTATTAAAAATGTATTAGTGTAATATGTTCATGATACAAGTTTAGGAATTAAAAAAATATCCATATTCTTACCAACCCTTCGTAACTCTAAGGTGTACAATTCTAAGATCAAACTGGAATGGTCGGGAAGACCCCAAGGGTGCGCGGTCACTTATTGTTACATAAACCTTTGGCGCTTCTGATCTGCTGACATTTTGGCATAAATATACAATAATGGTACTTATCGACATTGAAGGTATCTAGGATGGAGAAAAAGCTACACTTTTACATGGAAATGTTAGTAAAATTAATCTATCAGATGAGGTTATTGGATTTCATAGACAAATATTCCACAAAATGAATACAGTTAAATATTAAGTTTGGTCTACGAAAGTTTTGATTGAGGTTACAATATTAAACAAAGACCAAAGAGACACGTTAGAAATGAATGACGTTAAGCCGAAAATTTAGTGGACACGTCAATTTTCATAGGAAAACGCCGAAACTCGCATCGAATAATATCGAATGTTGTATATATAATTCATAAGGTCGCCTCGGCAAAGCCACTACACCTTTGTGAATAATTTAGATGTCAGACACATATTATTTTTGCAGGGGCCGTGGTCTGCCCCATGTTTGTCCTATAAAATATCATTTGAGGCATAAAGGGGGATCTCGTAGAAACCTTTAAGTTTAATCCTTCGGCTGGACTTGAAATAATATTTTTTTAACATAAAAATAAATTGGTCAAACATGAAAAACATGGGCGTAAAGAATTATTATTTTATACAAACACGATAGATATGGGTAAGCCTAATCTGAAGTCGGTTACTTAATTTGAATTTTCTTTGAAATATAGTTTAGAAGGAATAGAGGTTTAAATAGTAATTCAAAAAATACTTACGTGTCTTAATTCTTAGGACAACTAAAAGCACTAAACGGTGTAAATGACATACAATTTGTCTCCGTACAGCGAAAAGGCACAAGTCGAACTTTAGTTAGTTTGAGATAGAAGTAACTAAGTGCACGTGTTTAAGGTTTTAAAAACGAAACTTTATCTTACCGGAAAACAACGTTTTACTTAAAAATATTCATGACGAAATACACGGGGAATAGCAAGAATGACGTTATAATAAAAAAATCAATTATAACAAATCAATGCCGAACTTACAACATCTCAAAACAAACTAGACGTTGAATGCTTCAAGCTAATAATTAAGACAAAATTAAAGATAGACGGGAAGTAGAGCTCGGCGGCGATATCGATCGAGACTTAAACTATTAATCCCTCGCACGAAATCCAAAGTGCTTGTTTACCAAACTCGCTCACAATACCTCAATCTACGTGCAAGAGTCGAGCTTTCTAACTGAATTACATCCAGTCTCCGCACAATCCCACGCCATCAAGCCATTATTAACCCTTTCAAGGAGTCACAATCACAATTTGCGGTTATTTGTCAAGCCGCATAATGCGCTAAAACATTTCGTTTAACATCTCGTTTTAGACTAAGATTTTCGGCTTGATCTCTTAATGTTTTTGTGGTGTTCGCTGTTGCGGTGTTAACTGCGGTAATTGGCTTGTGTAACGCTTGTTTGAGGTCGTACGATACCGCTGATGTGTTTGTGGAGATAGGATTTATTGTGTTTAAATTATCATGTTCTCACGAACGAGTTTGCTGTAATTTCTGAGTGACTCCTCTCTTTATCTTCATTTAGATAGCAAAAACTTTGATCACGGTCTTGCGTAGTAGGTTTGTCTCAATTAGTTAGATAATTTACAACTGTATACGCAAATGTTTTGACATTTAAACGGTTTATAAATTTCAAACAGGTACAAGACAGCTTTAGACTTTAAGTTCCAGAAGTGATTTAGAATAATGCTACTTGAACTATTCACACGAGGCTATTCAAGCGTAATGTATTTGCGTCTAATTTTGCAAACTCATAAATAATCTGTCACCTTCACATTACAAATCTATTGTGTTCAGAACAATGCGGTTGTACGAAGAGTATTTTGGGTTCAATTCATCCTCAGCTCAATCAGGTTGGCAACAATATGTATTTCCCACGTACGAGTCAGAGGTCGTGTTTTGTTTACCGGTAATTTTGACATCATTTTGCTTTCTCCGTCGTGAATACGTCGAAGCGTGCTCACGATTACGCGTTTTGGGTATTTCAAAAGGTTCAATCTTATTGTATTTAAGTATAACTGTACTGGCAATTGACAGCATCAATGTTACAAAATTTGTATGTTTCGTAAATTTGAGCTGGTAATGCTTTTCGACATTGCGATTAGTTGCTAATGCAACATTTTACATGTGAACTTGTACTATACCTAACTGTGTGTTACAGCAATATGATTCCAAGTGTAAATATATGATGCTAAGCTTCATATCATTTTTAAAACGTTTATCAGTACGTTATAGGTAAAGTTATATAGGAATATCAGATTTTATAATAGAAACATAAACCATGTTATCTGATTAATTGAATATTTTATTAACTTAAAGGTAATAATTTACAACATTAATCATACTGTGTCGGAACTAATAGCTTCAATTAAGTTCGGGATGTTATATTATTAATAAATTAATACTACGTATATTTTGCTTGGTGTGCCATGAATATCTTGATCCTTTGATTTTAAACAAGTACCTTTTTTAGATTTCTTTAACGCCAATCTTAATTTATTAGATCTTAATCTAATCGCCAAGAAGACGCATAGTTACCAAAGACAACATTAAAAGTATTTTATTCCGCTCCATATAATTATTAGGCAATACAATGAAATATTGCGTCCTACCGAGGGTTCTCTACTGCCTTGTTTGAACCCAATAAAAGAGAGATGAAGCGGAATAATCGATTCGACAAACAAGAGGGCTTCGCGGTAATGTGTCTCCATATATCGATACAACTCGATGGGTTCCGATTGGAATCGATTCACGCAACGTATTGCGCCAGTATTATTCTTGATCATGTTTCCCTAGTGTATTTACGCTATGTTTGTTTGAATGTCATTGCGTGAACAATTAATTTTTACATATTAGTAGTTGTTACTTTTTTGTTTCGCAGTTGTTTACTAATCAATGTCAGTTGATGTTAATGGAATGTTTTGATGGCTCTATAGATCTGTTGGTAGTATAGTAATCCTGTTTTGAATTTTGGATTTGAAAATTTATTTCAAAGTTGTGGCTAATAGTTATATGGTAACAACCGTTCTCAGAACTTGTTTAATCTGTAGTTTCATTTTCTATCTTCGTTTTGGATACAGGGATTCCTAGTGCGGGGAATTTATTGTAATAAATGCATCGTAATTTTGAACGATACAATCATTCATAAACAGTAATATTATTAGTTCATTATCTCACTCATCTATTTTATTGGCATGTTATTACGATGATCGTCTATAGTCAATAGTCAATTAACGTATTTGTTCTTCTATTATCATAACGCATTTATGTTATTATTAATAAAACTGATGCTTCGTTGTAATCAAAAACTGAATACTAATTTGAAGCCTCATAAAATCAATGAATAATAAAACTTAAATTAAGAACAGCCAACAAAATATGATTAGAATGACGATGTCTATCAAAACCAACACATTTAATATCAAAAGAGTATTATGATGCTCGGAACACAGTGTGTTCTACATCAAAAGATTTCTTTGCAATTCGTTGATTAGTTTCTCTTGTCACATCAAAGCTCAGGGGTCTATTGTGTGACCTCTAATAATGATATTTCCATCAATTTTTCTATTCCTCGCCTCTTTAATGTTTATTACAGAAATATCTGACAGGTTTCTTTTCGCGGGATATTAACGTCTTTACTTCGTTGCGTAAACGAAAATTTGTGTGGGCGCCTTTATTGTGATGTTTGTTGATGGTGAAGAGAATGACATGGTGAAAGATATATTTATTGGATCTTTTATTACTACTGGTAAGTATATCGTAATATCTAATTTCATCAAATAAATTTATTTTGAATACCTCCTTAACTTCACATTCTACATCACTAATCGGCGCTATGTTAAATTTAAATTCGTTAGAAGCTAATCACATTATATCTACTATTTACATTTAAATTATTAATGGATACTCAAAACATCCAAGTATAGTATTATAGAGATAAAAATTTGAATGAAGTTTCAAATTACTTTGTTACTTTGAAAATATAAGTCCCACAATTTTGTCTCGAATGTCTTTCCTTATAACAATAAATTATATGAAATTAATTTTATAAATAGACATCAAAGAAAACAATTAGTGCATTGAAAAAGGTAACCCGACGCACTCTTTGCATATGCACAGTGCCAAATTGAAGAAAATGTATTATTTATATTGTGATGTCTTATTAACGAATGATTTACCGTTGACAGGACATTTTAGTTTTTTATCTTTTTTATCTGCACGCAAATCTTTTAGCGGCTTTTTGACTGAATGTGACATAAATATGGTTTTAAGTTTTAGCAGTCGGCGTTTTGGAAATGTGACGGCGCCATACGATATTTCCGTTTCCGAACTTGAAAGATTTTGATGGTCTTGATGCATTAACATCTTAAGTGGTGCAGTTAATGGACTCGGATTAGGGATACAAAACTTAAGTATAAAGAATTTCTGTATTCTTATTTCTTTCTTTTCTTCCTTCATTTTGTTATCTACTTTATGTTCAATTACAGTGTCTAGTATGTTTACTATTATGATAATTATACTTCCTATTACTGGGCTTGACTAGGTCAATAATAATACCAAGATACTGGATAAGTACAAGTCGCAAGAATCACGAGAATCCACACAGATTCAATATAGAAAATAGCCCAAATAAATAGCCCAACCAATAATAGATTTGAAGAACAAAACAGATATGTGATTGAAACCAAACTGATGAAACCTTTTCATTTAGAATCATTAGCTAATAACTAATAACCCACAGCCAACTAAATACTCACATAATAATATAGGTGTAATTAGTATTTAGGACAAACTCGTAACAAAGCAGAAGAATCTAGCACGAAATAAAATAAATAATCTAAGCAGTTGACACATAGTTATTGAGGAAACAAAGCAAACGACGAACAGAATAGCGCAGAGCACTGTCATTGTACTCAACAATGTATTTATTGGAAACATGTGGACAAGCTTTCATTGTAGCTGTTGGGCTTGTTTCCATTGTTTCAACGACATCACTGGTAAAACTATTTAAACTTCATAGTTCTTCTCTTATAATCTTAGGAATTTTCGATTGAGTCTTGATTTTTTTTAATTTGGTTTTATCAATTTTTGACAGTCCGTGAGTCCTTATCATAGAATTATTATTATTCGGCCATTTCCTATCTTCTACTCTATCTTATTGATCCAAATGAACAGCCTTGTGAACTTGTTTTGCGGCAATTGTATTACTTGTAATATTATCATTGAAGTCTAATTCAGGTCAAATAATCACGTGTGTAGAATATGTAGTAGAATGTAGTAGAATAATATATTTATGACTTATAATGATGTAGAACTGGAATCTGTATGATTTCAAAATGAAATAGTATTATACAAATTCAATAAATAAAACCTTTATGAGATACCTACAACATACAGGAGGAATCCGGTGGCATAATAGCATCATGAGCAAAGAAAGTGGGCTAACAGTTGAGTGCCGTAGACCATAAATACATGAAGCAGACGAAATGCTCCACGCATTCTCTGCCAGTAAAACCTACGGCAATGAGAACACATTGTAGGTGGTAGCAAAATGAAGTAATTGAATGAATACCAAAAATATCTTTAGAAAGACAGCCGTTACAATCAAGGATAGATTTGTTATTGACAAAGTTTGTGACAAAGATCACGTAATAGACTTAATTGTAACTTCAGATGACTCAATACCGGAAAGTATGAAGTTACACGCGGAAAAATTTAAAATAATAGAACGTTTCCTTCACAATTGATAACCGTCACAGGCAGCTATTGTTGTTAACTACATACTAAACAATGCAGCACAAAAATACACCCGATAAGGTAATGATAACCCCACAGTTCTCTTATAAAAGTAATTGGGAAATGACATAGTCCGATAACCTTTGCCGATAATTTATATTTGGTAGGAATATTTTGCAATCTGTCTGGCTTTCGTTATTTATAATAGATTTAGTTACAGGAAATTAAAAATAAGGATATTATTTTATTTACTGTGGCAATTTATTATACCTACATGTTTGAAAAATGAAACAAAAGGATTTTTTGTATTGTAGGCATTAAGAAATAAAATTAGCGCAGGGTATATTTATACCTTTTTTAATGGACTAAAATATTGAAAAAGCCTAATTTACGCCTGTTTTTAATTAATAATTTAACAAAACTTTTTTAAATGAAAATTCATCTTCATACAAAGGACATACAAAACTCCGCATATAAATATCTAAGTAAGGAAAAAACACTAATCTGCAAAAGAAACATAGAAACATGATCAAACAAAATAATATCTTTATGGATCTTATAAAAAAAGATAACAAAACCTGTCTCAAAAATCGCTGATTATAAAAAACTGAGAACAATAAAAATCGTATGATTAATAGGCATTTTAATAAGAAGCACACATTCAACACGAGATAAAGATAACGAGATGTGAACGCATAGTAATAAGATTACAGGCAAACAAAATATTATGATGGCTAGGTTATTATCTCAAATAACCTAAATTAATAGACACAATTCAACAGATAATACTCGAATTGGAAACAATAAAACAGTTCAAGCACAAAAAGTTGATAATCTTTGGGTCAAATCGACTGAACGCGTGACCCATATCAAATTTGTTTAAATTGAGACATAATCAACTGTTACACTGTATTTATTCATACTTGAGCCTTATTTTTTAACGTTTTTTATACCTTTACTTAGTGTTTACTCATTTTAAAATTTTGATGACATGTCTGTTTACTTACACTTTTATTATACAGGTAAATAAATAATGTTAGCAGATTTGTTTTGTTATAAGTGGTGTCCAAAAATTGCTGTGTGGATTGTTTGATCTAGGACAATTTTAAAACAGAACTTGACTTTTTAATTCTTAGTAATCCTCAAGCAAGCAGAAACTATTACTATTAAAGCAAGAAAGTCTGTTTTGAAGCAACGAATACTATAAGATAAAATTACGTGCCTACCCAAGGGCATAAGAATACGTTAGGACAGAATGGGACCATTCTGGCATGCCCGACAAATCTAATAAGAATGCCGTCTACCACCAACAAAAGCATTGTGAAGAAGATGTAGCATTAGCGTCTTTGTCCATACCCTAGCACGTGTGATTCGGCTACTGAGGAATTCCTCCTTTATACCCATTATTTGCATACCAACTGGTTCCATCTATACGATATTAATCAAAGGTTTTATTAGTGAACATCAAAGAATAAACACAATGCTAAGATCTCTTATAAGGTACCCTCAATACCATTGTTACTTTTGTCAGAGGTTGATTTATGAGCGGCCACTGTTGTTGGGCCACTCTGTATTGTGTTGTCAGTTTTTGTTTGGACCTTGCCGACATTGTACTACCCCTTTGCCGGTCCACCTTCGATGCCTTTATTCACGTTGATCTCGCTGATGCTTCTAACTCGCACAATGGTTCAAACGACTGTGTGACTCACGCCGTACAATACGGATTTCGCATAATACCAACCCATATAAACCTGTGCTCGTAATGGCTATGTTAGCAGTAAAATTTTATATAATCTCATATAATATTTTCGCAATAAATAACTTCTATTGAATGATAATAATTATGGCGTTGAGTAATCTGTTTGTTGACGAAATAAATTTTGACGTTGAATAAATTACTTCTTTTTTCAAGTTCAATAGTTCATTAAACTGAATGCAATTTCAAGAGAATAATAAAAAAAAAATTATATGCAATTTAGCGAAATAACTAAGAAAATTACCAGGAACAGGAGACAAAACATATTTAATAATAGAATGTCAAAAAAAAAGTATCTGAGGAAACGTTGATCTGAAATTTGAGTATTTACCTCATCTTGCGACCCTTTTGTCCTTCACATCAAGTCCTTGACCGAGCATTATGCTCGCATTGTGTGTTACAAAGGCGCGGCTGCGATTGAGCCTTGTAATGTTCATGCCTCGCTCCATACATTCCGGTTACGTACATCCACTCTCTTCCGAATCATTACGTTCTTTACCACTTTTGTCTGCTTCCCCCTTTATTACGCTCGCATTCTGTACATCTCATTCTTTAATAGACATCCCATTGTAACCTCCTGCACCTTGATTGGCTCTTAATGTTTTTTCAACGTGTTTTGAGATTTGTAATATTTGCGTCATCAATACTAATGATTGCAACGGCTCCACAATACATATTGTTGTGTAAGCTCGCTCGGTAAAGGTTTTTTCGAACAGATTTCACTCCGTCATTATATTTAGTTGGTTACTTTAACGATAGTTTGATAACAATAAAATTATAATGGATGTCAAATAAATTGCGTGTCGTTTGTTTGTTTGTTGTTTAACTATATGCCCAATAAACTGAACGTGGAATGGAAGTCTGAATAGATTTCGGAGAATTAATTTATTAAAAAATACATAATGAATAGAAGTACAATTTACGCTTTAAGACATAAGGATTGATAGGATAAGTTAATAATAGAGGGTGGTTGTCTACCATCAAATATAATAAAGATAGGGTGGAAGATAATAATTTTTCATACGATACCTAGTAAAATATTTATAATAATTAAAAATGAAGTTAACACTTTTGTGTTTATTTTTATATCTAAGCAACTTTAATTTGAGATTTTTTATAAATGCCACATCAAAGTGATTTTTTACTAACAGTGACGCATAACGAAGAATAAACTGAAACGTACGGGTTGTACATAATATCTTATAACACAAAGGATGAAATGGTTGGTCATATCAAAACTGAAGCCATAAAAGTTTCATTATAATCTCTGAGATAGCGGAACAGTCATGTGATTGAACACTACGAACGGAGTGCGCAATGGCGGCTTAAACTTAAGAGCGATTATACACTGTACTAAAACAAAACAGTTTACAGTTATAGTAGCGTAGAAAATGATTTACCTGATCAAATATTCCATGATGCACATTTTGGAATACATATTGCTATAACAACCCTTCACTCTGAACCCATTAGCTTTCATTCCGTTGTAAGTAAAATCTAATCTAGGTTCCAATAAAATTTCAAGGTGTTGCAATATAGGTAGCCTAAATGCCTTATCAGCTTTAGGAGACTTTAAATCTGAATGTGATAATATCTCAATTCATATTAGCAATAAGATGTCATTGTAAATTCTTGAACTTAAACAAGATTTTCACAAACTTTACATGTCGTTAATACCGAGCATAAAAAACAAAGCAAATTATAAATGTCACATTAATAGCGAAGATATACAGAATGTAGATGCCATGAAAATAATAACAGCATATGCTACCAGTGGAAACTCCTCGTTATAGTCTAAATCCGTACACAATCCAGTCGTAAAATATGGCCCCAACAATAAAACAGAAGTGGTTCGCTCTACTTCAGCTGGCGAAAGTGCTGTATTCTTAGAAGGATGAAGTTTTTACTGGCTACTGGTTAATTTCTTCTAATCTGACATTCGAAATTTATAAACGCAAAAGTGACCCGGTAATGGAAATAATTGAAACCGAAGATAAAATTGAATTCGGAAGAGTAACTCAATGGATAGGTTAAAATAGGTTTTTAGAAACTTACGAGTAGATAGGTCACGCTCATCCAAAATATTTTCGGGGTTAATATTAATATTGTTTGTAGCTTTGTTTACTTGAATGATGTTTGGTTAAGTTTAAGGTGTCAGCATAATTCTTACATCGCATTCCAAAAAGTTTTATTGTGCAAAGTTATGAAGTATGTCATTAAGACTTGGGGTACAAATGTTTTCGGTCTTAATGTTGCCTATTTTTCTATAACTCTAAGAAAAAGAACTTATTGTGGAGATTGTTTTTTATGATAATTAAAAAGTGAAAGACATGTAAATCTATAGATTTATGTTAGACTAACCTATAAAAAATTATGCCGAGTATAAATCTCACAAAACAGACCTTTTTACAAATTCAATAAATCATCACATAAATTTAACCAAAACATTATATGACCCATAAAATATTTGTGAATTTATATTATCAGAATACTTTAGCGAAAATAATTGATTAATGAATGAGGCTTTTTGTAAAAAGCAATACGTAATCAGGGTAGTAGGTAATGTTAAATTCAGAAATCAAATAAATACTGGTAATACAAAATTTTACGCAAACAAAATAGTATATTAACCCAACAACGCAAAAAACGCAAACAAAAATGTAGAATAATGTAACCATTTGTTCTCATTAGCGGTAGAACTAACGCATTAAATTGGAATATAGCTCTTAACATAACTCTTTTGAATATTTATCACAAAGAACAAAGAGATTTTAAAAACGTTGGAATTACGCCACGCGAAAATAGTAAATTACCTGTCATAGTTTTAAATCTCCATACATTCTAGTGTTGACGCAAGTAACTTTCTAACGTTTTTATTGTAACTATAAAATCATACAATGTATGAGACTTATTTGTATTTCAATATGCAACAATAGTAGTTGAAAGTTACGTATGAGGTGTTTAGTTAGTAAGTAAAGCATAATCTTAGTTTCTAGATTTACGTAATATAACGTTCTAATATTATGTTTTTAAGATGAAAAAAAAGAACAATAAGTAAAGCTAGACACAACTAAAATTACTGTACAGAAATAACCGTAATTATAAGTGCAAGGCAGATAAAATTCAACTTAATAATCACTTGTTAAATTAATGTTCATGTCCTCTTCATTATAAGAGTAAAAGTAATCCATCACATGAAAATATTATCGAAAAACTGATATTGTCTACAAGCGACGGATATCCCAAAGAATGTCGACAGCGTCCCTAAATCAACCGAACAATGTTATTCTGAACAAAATTACCCCTTTATTATTGTTTTTTATGAATTATCGCCTACATCTGATCTCTTTTTCTTTTGAGCCTGCACCGGTAGCATTTATCACGGTCTCGAATGTTATTGTTCCATCTTTTGTGTGCAATCCGAGCGAGATAGAAGATGACGAGACATTAGTCATCGGATTTGGTTTTGTTTCATGGGATAGCTCGTTTGTGCGGATTAAGATGCTCTTGAGGCTTGATGTTAGGAGGATGCTGTTTTAGAAATAGACTTCAGTGTTGAGCTACTAAGACTTTGTAAGTTAAGTAAGATTTGATTGTAATACTTAAAGGACTCAACCAAGTTAGTATCAATACTCGTATGTGCCAATTAAAAGTCGTTCCTAAGAGAGAATTTTAAAGTGCATTATATTTCACTCGGTACCTTCGCGCTTGGTCATTTTGTATTACCTAATTAACAACGATTAAATCATTTGTTTGCTCAGGACGTAATTTATCGTCCCACAAGTTAACTGTTGAATCAATTAAAATTAACGCAATATTATTGTCCATTAACTCTTGACTTAAAGACTCCTGAATACGAATGAGCATTAAACTAAAATCTTGCGCTTAACGCTCGCGTGAATGAGCGTTATAATATTCGCGTCTACAACCAAAATAAACCAAAAGCCGAACGGAAACGGCCGATATATTATTAGACACGACAATTCTATTATTTTTATTCGTAACACATCTCAGAGATTTGCCCATAAATCTGTGATGGCAGACATTTCCACCTTTAATAGTATGGAAATGAGGATTCCTAGAACACAACGCGTCGCTTCACACCCAATTAGTAAAGACGGTAATGGGAGACTTAATTTCAATTTGAATATTGTAACCGTGGGCCATATAACAAGACCTCCACCCGGCTTTTACGTGTTCACGGGCGTAATTTATGCGGTAGTAAAATAACATCTTTTACTCTTGATTGTTTTATGAAATCAAACAATAATAATTTATCCAATTCATTACACGCTTCGCGTTCGAGTATTTTTGTTGGCGGATGTGGTAGTATGATAGATTTGTGGCACATAATTTTTAATTTTATCGTGTGTAAAATCAAAAATTACAGCGCGGTTTATGTCAATCCCTTCATGGAAAACATTTTGTTTATTTGATGCCGCAGATTGCAAACCTGTCTTTTTTTGAAGCTCTAACAAATGCGTTCAAGTATCGTCAGCAATGTCATTTATTAGTATTCGTAACACATGTTCATCTTTACATCTCAGCGGTAGACCGACGTCGCCATTATGACCGGGAACATCTTTCATTTGAGCCGCAACGCATTATTTATCAGAACCACCATTCTGTTCATTGTTTCATAATAAAACATTAATTTTGTCAACGGTCTCCACGGCTGAACGCGATATTCCAATATTAGAACTTCCGCTGACTAAACAACAAGAAAACCTCGGCGTCCGATAAATCTAATTCTTTATCTGCGAAGCTGGGTCGTTATTGAGGCAGGCTAAGAATGTAAGTAGAAAATAAATTGTCATACCTACATCGAGCTCTCACAATCCCGTGTTATTTCAGCAACCGTTCGGAACACATGCAAATCTTGTACAATCTCAATAAAAACAAAAGGCCCATTTCTAAGAGCGGTCGCAAAAAATTAAGACCACGTGCATCTCGAATGTAAGCAAAAAAGGTCAACAATATGCCTAATCTACAATCCATGTCACAGGCTAAAGGTTACGGAAGGTTGAACAAAAAATTAACTCAAAACGAACTGTTCTGTTCTTATGAAATCGACCATACATCCCGTATTCGCCGAGAGAGTTTAAATTTTATAGCTCGAAAGCTAAAGTCGAAATTGATTTGGCGAACTACGCAGGATATAAACGCAGCATTGTTCGTACCTTAGGGAGTAGTGACAACAGATTTTTGTCTTTTTTTCCCATTTCACATGTGGCATCGCAATCCTGGACGATATGTGTCACATGTGTCGGTTTTGGGTTACTCGACAATAATGACTGCCTCTTCAAAGTTTCTCATATCTCGAGCGTCCATTACATTTTGTGTTTTAGGATGATTTTGATTTCTAAAAGTTGCGTCAATACCTACACGTTCGCTTTGATGTTCAGCGTTTAGTTTTAACGGAATACGATCCGTTCTTTGAGTTGTCGTTTGGTTATCAACAGGTGACACGAGCGCAGCTGTTTTATTTCCACCTAATTGAGCGTCAGGTAATTCACGAAATATAGCATTCGTATTTCGAGCAGTCATTATCTCCCCATCGGTTCTTTTACGAGCAAAACAAAAGCAATAAATCGGGTAACTGCAAGTGACTAAAGTAATCCTACACCATGAAGCTACTGAAAGTTATCTGGTCAATAAATTCGGTTGATCCATAAATAGAACTATAAAAATTATTTTACGATGCACAGTGAGTTACATTAAGACAATGT
>LGAG01000419.1:249921-264821 GCA_001278395.1 Lerema accius | reverse complement strand
TACCAAAAAGTTAAGTAAAAAACGCGTTATTTGACGACGAACACTAAAATGTGAAGGTGTGTGAGGTAAGGGTTAGGTTTAAATTTCGTTTGCCCTATTAAATCTTTATTTTAACCCTACGAGTTACTGCCCTCAGTTGCTGCTCACAAGTTACCGACCAATTGCAACTTTATTACTGCCCACTGTTAACTGCCCATGTAATTATTTTACTGCCGAAAAATATATTTATTACTGATCGTTTTCATTTATTTTACTGGCCAAACTTTACTGCCAATGTCATCAATTTTACTGACCAAAATCGAAATATATTACCGCCGCGTTAAACTAGTGCCTTTAGATAGAGTTAAATCGGTGATTAGATATCTAGATAATACGAAATTGTTTGCAGTAAAGTACTTGAAATATATAGATGTCGAATGGATGTTTCATTTAAAATTGACGACAAAAAACTATTCGTTGTAAGGCTTTTAAAATGCTGATGCATTATAATTTAATAATCTATTGGTAAAAACTCTTATAACTTACTCACATACCGTCAAAACGCAAACAAAACGAAATTTTTACCTGCAACAGAAAAAACACATTGAGTATTGTTATATTTTTTACAGACTTCGATAAAAATGAATTCGCAGATTTGAATGTGTTCGAATACTAATTTTGTAAATGTTCTTATTTTAAAAATAACAATATCCTTTCGACCTTAGTTTCCTATTGTTTTTGCCTACAATAACCTCTACAAATAACTTTTGATTAAAACTTAAAAATAAATAACCTTTGCTTATCTCGAAGAGCAATAAATCTAAATTAAATATGAATTTGAAATATCCTTAACGTAAGGTTTTGAATGCATCCAGCTGTGAAATAAAAACCTCATTGTAGAATGAACTACATGATAAAGGTGGTAACCGTGCCAGCGAAGCGACTGTACAATTTCTTTTTTTTAAATTGCTGATTAGTGTCTAGAACATGTATGTCTATTTGCTCTCACGTCCATATTTTTATTGTCCTATTTAAATATTCTCTTATATCCTATAAAACATTAATTACATTTTACTACCCCTAAACCATTATCTCCTAGTCTAAGACGAGACTACTACGCGTACAGCAAAAATGTATTATTTCCGGCAATTTTCGCCCTAATTTACCGTGACATTGTCAAACAGTTAGGGGACAGTCGCGAACAATAGTGTAATTATGTGTAAATGAAAAGGCGTATCTTAAAGACGGCCAGGAGGAGTAAAACACATAACATGTCAACGGGCCGTAAAACTAAACTGTTTCCGGTATCAGGAAGCGTGATTGATACAACGGTGACATTTAGTGATTTTACTTGTAAGTTTTCTGGTAGATTTGTACGTAATACCGGTCACTAGGGGCCGAAATTGGATCATTATTTGTTTCAACTTCTAGTTTAACGTTATTAAGCTTCTACTGAAAAAGACTATATTATTATCTAAAGATCAGTAATTACAATTTCTTCAAAACTCCATAGTTAATTTGCCAACATCATGTAGCTTGTTTATAACACACATGTTTATTTGTATAACATCATTTCATGAAATCAATATTGTAGGTACTTATAATATTCTATGAATAGGTATAACCATAGGTTTTTTTTTATTATAATTCTCTTATTACAGACGTTAATGACTCATCAGAATCCCAATTATTTATTATACTTACGCATTGTAAAATTATGTAATGACTGAATAATGAAACAAAAGAATCAATTTAGATCCCTTAAAACTATTAAGACTACACGCAAATCAAATTGTATTATCCAAACTTAGAAAACATTTCGCTAGCACAACTAATTGCGATAGTCTTCAAAAGCCGAACAGAGTCCAGGGGTTTACACATCGCAATCGATGTCACTATTTCAGTGTCCCCGACTAAATATATAATGCCTCGGCCATACAGATCAATATCTGATTGGACGGATGTAATAATGTACCGTTCACGGACAATTCACTTGGCAGAGCCAGCGTGGCTGGCATTAGGTGCTTCGATTAAATTTAGTCCCTAGCATTTACAAATTATTCGCCATTATGACACAGTGACAAAAGGACGTAATCTATCATGTGTAAGTGGCTGTTTTAGAAGATAGTGTTCGGTATATTTTAAGAGCATTAAAGGGCTTTTGTTGTACTCATGTTTTAATCCACACTAATACTACTTTCCTGTCCTATACTTCTGGACGGATATAGTTGAAGGTTTTATTTCCTAAATTAAAATACATATTACGACATATAAAATTCATCTTTTTCCATTTCTTATCCACTTTAAGTGCAACTATGCTAAATCTCAAACTCATACGAAACTGCATTTTTCTTAAAGACTGATTTAAAGTTTCGAACTTGTACTTACATACTTAAATTAGGTACTTTATATTGTTTAAAACAGCGATAACTTTCTTATTTTCTAGTGACTAAGAATTCTCTGTGATTCATAAACATAGTGAAAATGACAGAAAAAAAATAGTTTAGCTCATCAAATAAACTTACAACTAATGTGATTTTCCATTACATTTTCCTATAATAATAGAGTTTGAAAGTGACAGTTGAAGTAAACATGTTATAATTCGGACGTATGTTTGTTTGTTCGACAAAAATGGCGACGGAAACAACGCGAGATTGACATATAGCTTTATTGTAATGTTGATATAATGACAGCTTGTCAATTTTGACAGATTAACTGATTGATAGACATTGTTTTATTGTAAGGTTGTTGTGAACTATGCTGTTTATAGAATCGAATGTCACAGGCGGTGTAGGTGAGTATAGAAACATGTTTCAATATATTTATGTCGAATTACCTATTTTAATTTTTAACCCTCAGACCAAACTTTTAGACTGAATCTTCAGAACATAAAAATGAAAAGTCATTTTTTTTCTTTTTTTTTGATTTGGCCTTTGTCCCAGGATACTTTATCTTTCGATAACTATGTTAAATTATGTTTTGTTTCTACTACACTCATTTGTTCCCAAGTCTCAGTCTATATATTTTTTCGTCTGTGTTTTTCCCGTAGCGCAGAAGAAAGGCAATATTTTTTTTAAGTATGTAGGTACGATTTGTATGTCTAATTGTTTGAAAAGCTCTACAGCTTAGATGAGTTGACATATTTCAACACTTAAGGAGTCATTGAATTTTTGTTTATTGTGGGACTGTTATAGACTCTAAATATCGTTTTTAAGGAAGATAAGTATGTTATTTCTTCAGCTTGAAATACGATAATTGACAGAGGGGGGTGTACCACTAAACTATTCATCAAAATCACTTGCCCAACAGCTCATAAATCGGTAGTACAATCCGAATGAGCGCTCAAACAAATCCTTTCTCTCACGCCACACGTGCAGGAACTATTGTATAGGTATTGTGTTGTTTCCTCCGGTTCCAGTGTCGTTTGACAATCGTACAGGAAGCCTTTTGTAGGTCTGGAGCAGATCCAGAGGGTTGAGTTAACGTCACGTATGTTCAGGTGAGTTGAAAGCTATATTGATGTAGATCGATATTGATTTAAAGCGTTTTTCAAAACGGTTTTAAGTAGGTAAAAAAAAACTATATTTTATTTGCATATTATACAGATGATTTGCCCTTTGTATCATGATGGTTACTTGCGTAAGGGTCAATATACAATTATTTGGCTAATTTTTTGTCACGTTTTTTATATAGGTAAGTACGTATGAAATGAATACGTTTGTAATTATTACTTTTGATTTTTAGTTAGAACTAGTAAACGTTCAGTCTTAATTAATATTTTAAAGAGGTAATGTATGTTGGTGTTAGGGACAGTCTTCAAAGCTAAGTAATACACCATCAATATAAAAATATCGATAGCCAACAAAAAATATGATCTTAACGATACAGCGTATTGATCTCGTAAAACACTTAACAGCATGACTGTACACGACTTTGTTCTACATGAATGGCGATAAAAACTATAACTCCATAAAGGTATTTTAGTAAAACAAACACATTGTTCTCGACTGTACATCATACTGCATCCTGTGAATCTGACGTATTTTTAGAATCTTTCGATCTTGAAGCTCATAAAATCTTTATTATAAATATGAGCGAGCGATAGTTCATTTTATGGTATATGTTTTAATAATAATCAAACGTTTGTTACTGGACTTCCGCGGCCGGTCTTTGTCTATGATTCTAGGAAAAGGATGCTGGCATTATATGTACAGGTATAGCTTCGAAATGCACAGTTCCATACCATGAGGGCCCTTTCTCTTCATCAGGGGCCCTTTGCTTAGGACCTCGACCTCACCAGGGTCCTAAATGGCAGACAATAATTTTACTCATTACTTTCCAATGGGTCCCCAAATTTGTATGTCTTAGGGCCCCAACATAGGCACCATAATTTATCTGCCGACCGCCGTTCAATGGGTGCTAGGTTCAAATCCTAGAGACAAAATTTTTTTAATGATAAGCTCCAATTTCTGGTCTTGGGCTGGGTATGTAACTTCCTGGACACCGATTACTTTTAATCTTCAGAAATGAAGATAAACTCGTGCCTTATAGAGCCCCATAGGTTTAAACCAGTATCCAATTGCCATAGCATTCAAGACCTTGTGTCTTCTTACATAAACCTCTCCACAAATCAGGTGACTTATTCCCTTTTCAACGCTTTCTCGTTCTTAAAGAATTGTTTCGCGTACAATGCTACTTCCTCTTTATTCACCCTTCAATAATTGTCCTGTAATTGCGCAATAAACCACGTGTTACGCAAACGAAGGGTTCGGCCCAAACAATGTGGAGCTGAAAGTGCGTAGCGCAAATAGCTTGAGGATTTAAGTTGTAAGAGATAGCGACTTTATTAAATTATGACGTCATATTTTATTCTAGAAAGTAATAAAATACTTGCAGTATTTTAACTACAACGTGTACGTTTTATGGGTAAAACTGTAACCTGTTAACTGTAGCTGTAGGTATGTTAATAGTTACAATATTTAAGCAATAGATTACCTCCTTTAATATTATTAATCCTAACGCGATTGTTTGATATTGTACCTAAGGGTTTAAACCAGAAGTCTTTAAAAAAATCACTGCTTAAAAATTTTGGGGGATAAAAAAATCATATAGCCTATGTTAATCTAGCAAGGCAAATATACATATATACGCTCAAAAAACATTACCCTCCTTATAGCACAGTGGGGTAAAAAGACTTACTAATCCGCAAGCTCTTATAACTTGACCCCCACACCATCTTTCAAGTCAACAAAACTAAAGAAACGGATGGTCGTTGTCTCTTAGACTTGACAAATTATGGGTCGGGGGTTCGATTCCAGAGGGTGCACTATTGTTACGAACGGAACGAAGTTTATTTAGTATGAAAATCGAAGTGAATGTTTTAAAGGGGTGTTAAATGAAATTACAGTCCAGGAGGGTAGGTACCTACTTGAATTGTGACTATAATTGCCCAATCAGGTCTCTTGATTCGTTCAGTGGAAAATGGGATTAATTTCTATTTGTTTAAGGATTAAAATTTAATGTAGGGTGTTATTTCAACCATGTAGCTCATTTACGACAATAGTGCAACATTTAGGAAAATAATATTTTTCGTTTTATACCAATTTATAATTGTCTTTTCGCGATCTGTTTATCAGTAAAAAAGTAAAAAAAAATATGTCTGTTATTTTAAAAGCTGAAAATCGATTAAATATTAAAATCTTTTTAAAAAAAATTAACAATCATGATTTTTGAGATGTCACACTATTGTTATAAATGTGTAAATTGTGATGTCATATTAGACAGTCATTGTTCTAAAAACAAATAATTATAGCGATGTTATTAGAATAATCAAGTCACTTGAAAGTAATTGAATCGTATGACATTTGTACACCAGTATTTCTGGTTAAAATATATTTTTATACGCACACATTTCTCCTTTATATTTGTAGGTATATATTATTACTTGTCATTCTTCCGACCGATTCGATTTGCAAGACATATAACACTGCCGAATTAAGTACGTCGTTCACGTAACGCGTTACCATTGTGACAGGTAATTCGTAACTTGGCGGTATTACCTTACCCCGGTTGACTCGGATTTTTTTATTAATTCCCGACACGTATTCTTTCCATTGTGGAGGGGAAGGTGGGAAATAGCGCCTATATTCATGAATGGAATTGAATTTTATCCTGTTTTGTGTTATTGTGACTGAAATTGCTATCTTTTTTATTATAAACCGGTAAACGAGATGGACTATCACGTCTGACAATTCCATTTAAAAGGGGCGTTACCATAACGTTGTATTAAGAGGAAAAAGTATAAATTAGGGTTGAGCTATTATAGACTTTAAACTGGTTCTGCAATATTGTTAATAAGACATGATGAAAGGGTGGTCCAAAAATTGGAACCGCCTCAAATTTTAACATAACATAAAAAAAAATAACTTTACGGTAGTACAAACCAACCTGCTAAGTGAATGTTTGAGTATAAGCAGATAGTAACTTTAACAATTTTAAGCTAATTTTAAAAATCTAATTTCGTTGGCATGGCATTTAAATTATTATGAAAAGTGGTAATGTTATCTTGTTAAGCCAAGACTCTATTTCCTTAAAGAAGTCTAATTTTTATGCCTATAAATACCATTAACTAATATTTTCAAATTATATTTTGAAAGTTTTGTAACGATTTTACACTACACATGTTCCTTTATAAGGTTCTTGGTACCTACAGCTACCAGATGCATCTGTCAAAATTCATCGGAAACCCTGTAAGTAGGTTTACGATAATGGTGTAGGTAATTTCGCTAACTTTATACCTAAGAGTAGATCATTACATTACCTCGTACATTAAACTACTTTGATATCCTTCTGTTTATTTATTTATATAATAGATTTAGGTACTAGAACATCAAAGTGTAGTCTGTGACTTTACCAACATAGCGTGGTATAAACATACGAGTAAGTACTCGTATAGGATACGTGATGCTTACCTACTGTAAATAGTATATATTAGTCCTTCACATACATATGTCAGGTTCTTAATATGAAGACTAATAACCTAGTTAATACTAAATTATTAAATAGAACAAATAATGTCTAATTAATAAGACACATTTATTCTACGCATTTTGATTGAATAGGTACATCTCAAAATATTTTTTAAACTACTTTTTTCTAAACGAACTAGAGTCAACTTTGAATTGTAGTACCAACTATTTTTTATTATCATGTGATTTATTTTTTTAGCATCAATAATGGTTCAAGTTTGTTCTACCAGATTTTTGCTTTATATCATACATGCAATCTTTAACTACCAATAAATTCAGACGCGTTTGCTCCACTTTTAAACCGATGCAATAACAAAATTAATCCTTGTCTGTTAAACCTACGAGAACCAAAGGCGGCACTTATTTCAACACTGACTTATGATTCATAAAAATTTAACGTTAAAGTTTTCGTTGACCACAGTGTTTGATTTTAGCGTCCTTTACCACGCCACATCCTATAGAACTCGATAAATTAGCTGTTAAAATTAACCACATCTTCGATCTTTACAGCTGGTTTAAAACAGCGTTTATATTTCATACATTTTTAGTCTAACGTTCGGTTAAATAGTTACAATTTTTTCTTTAATAACCATTGCATCCGGTAAGCGAGGTTTATATAGGATTGGATTTACGAGCGTGTTCATTGCGGGCACTGTTTTATATAAATATGTGAGACGATTTCCGGTTAGGAAACATAATATTTATTAAAAACAATTGCTGACGGTATCCTAGTTTTGAAATGTCAGATTTGATAGATGATGGAATTGGTATCTTGTGCAGGTGTTTGATACTGTTTCTTGGATGAATTGAATGAATTAGGTTACTCAATGACGGAGAATTTTTACTGCCTTTGAAGTAAAAGCCAAAGATTTAGTAAGTTTACTTGTATTAATACACTAAAATCATAAATCTAATATGTACCTACTTCATTGCAACTAGGTTATGGTAATTTGATAATCAGATGAGACATTTGTTCTATTAGGTAGATATATACCTACGAATAGGTAAATAGGTGTGTAAAAAGAACTAAAAGTTCTAACCAATTGTAAAAAAGATTCGGGGCGAAAAAAATATAAAGCGTATACCACTTCTACAATAAAGTGAATCCAATGTCACCTAACATGTTGAAATCCGTCAAACCCTTTTCGTTATAAACCGTGTCAAATAAATGGACTTAAATAGTTAATACCTATATAAACTCAATAGTTTATGGGTGCTATAGAATACTAACTCAAAAACTACAAAAATAGAAAGGTTTTCTTTTTCTTTTATTTTTAATTGAATGCGTAAATTTTGAATTTTTAGTGACATGCGTAAAATTATATTGTGTTTTAAAAAGAAACATAGGGACTATTTTTACTTCCATACATACTATGTTGTATCTTCATATCTTAAAGATAACATAGACAGTTGTAGTCTACGAAAAAACTCAGCTATAAAAATACATTTATGTCGTAGTTTAGCCACATAAAAATACATATTTTATTCAAATCCTAGGATGATTGGCGCCACGACCGATACTTTTTAAACTATAAATCAATCATAGATCGCTTCATCTACATGTAAATATGATAATCAGTTGTTTTTACAGATATATATAAACTTATAAACCAATTTGGAAACCAAAGATTTTATATTTATGCAAATCAGAAACCAGATTATTGACTAGGTATTCCAGTAAAATAAGATTTATCTCATATACGTTTACCTATCGCGGTTCAGGTATCTTTTTTATCTTTCTGTATTAAATGATATAATTTTAAATGTCTAATGATGAGTCTTATCTGCGCGAACCTATTAAAATTTTGGTTCTGTTTTCGTTCGGTCAAATAAAACTCTAAATGAAAAAAAAATCGCAATTGCAGCTATGTTTTATTAATAAACTTGTTATAATTTTATTAGGTATAATCAAGAGTTAAAGGTGTCGTTCAATTCTAAAATGGCAACAAAATGGGTTGTCATCTTTGCGAAAATAGATTCTAGAACTACCACCAATATCTAAGAGTGACCGAATTTAGTCATAGTAGATATCCTAGAAAGTAGGTAACTAGATTACAATCAGAAACTATAATGAAAAATATTTTCCTAACCTCAATTGCCAATTAAACCTTCAGAAATGTATAGGTGTTTATTGATGCAAGGAGTTTTTTGCTAATTGAATATTAATTAGCTGGCATAAATTTTTACTATTTAATTAATTGATCGTTTTGCAAAACATTATATATTAGTTGAAGCGGTATAATAAGTATAGAAATGTAAAATTTACTAACAGAAAATTAAAAACGTAAACGTTATCGTTAATTTAAAATGTTTAAATGTACACTTATAGCCATGAAATTTTATTAATTATATCAAAATAATGTTTATTTAATAGTAATTTTACTGTCTTACTTAAGTTATATGAACTTCTGCTAGTAGGGTTAATACCTGATCAGAATTGGAATACAGCAATAAGTGCGATTTACTATAAGATATTATCTCAAAACTTAAAAGAAATAGTGAATTGATCATAGATTATAATAAAGACAACGTACTAAAATGGATACCTACTGCAGAAATTTATTTATTTAACGGAACAGAATCTTTTCGTCTTAATTATTTTAAACTCTTTTAAAAACGATATGAAATAAAAACCACATCCATGTATTCTTTATTCAATGTAGGCAAAGTTGAGAGGTTTTAATACTTTTAAATTATAAGTACTCGTAATGTTATTTATGTAGGTATATGCATAGTAACCGAGGTAAACTCAACAACGCATAGAAAACGTAGAACAAGGATCACATATTAATGCACGATCCAATAAAGAAACGTACGAATTTACGTGGTTTTGTTTGAAACAGAGTTTTCATTTACTTGCTGCTGGAGTCGTTAAAAAAACTCCTTTTTATTACAAAAGGTAAGAATTAAAAGAAGTTAAGAATGAAATAAAGTCTCACGCGACCGAAAAACGGCGTTTAAACAAACAACAGTTCAACTTGCTTTTATTTAGTGCCTTCTTGTTTTTAAATTTTAAAACTTTTGTCTTACTGTCGATTGGCCGAATTTTTAGTTAGTAGCAGAACATCTCTTTAAGTACCTACTTATCTGAGAAGATATTGAAATCATTGTAAAACTTGATCTAAATCTGAATTTTCTATTGATTTTATGTTGATTGTCTGTAGCTTCCATGATTCTTAAGCAAATTATTGAACTGAATAATTTAAAATTGATTATAATGAGAGACCAATTAAACATAGATTTACGTTATCTACATCGGAAACCCCAATAGGTTTCAAAATGAGTAGGTAAATAATGGGTATAAAATATTTTTCTTACTTCCTTTTTTCTTTTATCTTAATGACTGACGACGCATCGGTGAAAACTTTAAAGTAGGTACCTACCTACTGTTGTCTATATGAGTGACAAAGACCAGTTATCATATTGTATGTTACCTACCAACGGCTGTGTTCATAAACTAAAAAGCAATTTTATAGAACACGCCTCACTGCCAACACTAAAACAAGTGAACATTTACCGTCTGGTTACTTTAAAAATTTAAATGGCGTAATTTAACCGTCAACTCAAATCGACAAAACGATCATACACGAGTTTCTTTTACCGGAGCGCCTCTGGCGTTCCACTTTGTACTGTAATTATCAATTGTCACCTTAACGTCTCATTGTATCTTACAGCATTTATTCTGAAGAAATCTAAACCTATCAACTGCGTAAGAAAAATCTTGTGTAATGGAATAAATGAAAACTTATAGGCGTAGCATAGAAACTGATTAAAAAGAAAATGATAACACAAAGTGACTTAATTTTTTTTTATTACATTAGATATACAGACCTGCTCTTTATCTTTTTATTATTATCTTTACTTTATTATGTACCTACATTAATTTTAGTTAATATAGGTATGATGCAGTAAAATAATTTACTCCTCAGTGCATTATCGTTACAACTCAAAAGTCTAAATATCTTAGAGACAACAAAAATTTTTAACCTAATTTTTGGTAAGCTCATCATGCTATTGAATTTTACTGTTTAAAATCAAGTTATATTATCAGATAAATCAACTTCACGTCATTGAATTATAGATACTATTTAAAATCAAGTTATATCATCAGATAAACATAATGCATCCAGCATTAAAATACCCCAAGGCTAATTTTAATATTAAGAAAATACATTAGGTTTCTATTTCAGTTATAATAACAAATTACCAAGGTATCTAATTATCTTTTTATTACTATAACCAATTAATAAATACCTATAACCTATTAATGAAAGCTTAAATAAAGGCTTTTAATTCAAGCTTTTTATCACATTCTAAGGCCAAAGTAATGTAACGTCATAAAATAATATCCAAAGGCCTGTTCAAACATGTTCCTCACCTGCTCCACACTGATTAAATGATGTAGTCAAAGACCTTATCGTATAATGATTTATGGTAATTTGGTAATAATCATTTAACAACGTGTACCTACTCTACATTCCCACAACAAACTCTATTAAGTCCTAAAAATGTAGAGATTAAAATTAGAGTCAAATAATAAAAATCATCAATGGCAATCAATAAGTTTCAAAGAATTTTAAAGCTAGATCTATCTTTTTCTTTTCCCTTGAAGAATCTAGAGATTAGCACTCCCTACCGAATCCAACTGTGATCCTAAACCATACTCGGCCCATCTAAAACACCTTACAAAATTCATACCAAAATCCTTTCAACCGTTTAAGAGTTCAGTGACAATTAAACGTACGCTAGGATTTAATACAACTGAATACGTACGAGTACTAATTGAATGCAAAACTATGATAAATCAAAATGAGTTGTTATAAATCCGTCAAGGCATAACCAATTGTATGGACTATTTAATCATAGTACGGGGTTTGCCACTAACCCCTCCACACTGGAGCAACGTGGTGGAGTATGCTTTAGGCCTCTATAAAGAGAGACCTGTGCTCATTACTGTGTCGTCAATATGTAGAGACAAGTTCTAGCAATTAGTCGTATTTTCTATTATTCGTACTGTTAACTATTATTCAATCTTTGCAATCACATTTGATATCTACTAGTCAAATCAGTGATATAGGCACAATAATAATACGACAGGTGACTATTAAATTGAACGCATTTACATTTTGATTTATTCGCCTATTTCGGTAATTGATATTGAGTAATAAATTTTTTTGACTTAAGTTACACCCTGTTAGGTATTTTTTGTCATTACAATAATTGCCACAATAAGTTAAATATGTTTATCATTTTGTATGTAATTTAATACTTTGTTACGTAAATTCAGTGGTAGTAGGTAGGTACCTACCTACAAATTTTGTGTGCAAATTTTGTTTTTATTGCCTTACTAAATATTTTATGTGAAAAGTATGAGGTAGGTAGTTATTATTTTTCTTTTTTTAATCTAATTATAATTTAAAACTTAAGATCAATAGTGATTGTACAGATAGTAAAGATGTAAGTACCTACATAAGATTTATTTTTAAAATATTTATACGATAAACCTAATTAGTTAGACTAGAATATTTTTTAAAATATTTTAATGGCACTATTCTATTTTCTCAACTTCCCCACTAAGGTAGGTTACATTAAAGGCAATCCGCACTGGGTATTTAGGTAGGTATCAATAGATAAATCTCTATCGGATTCGAATCTATCTATCGGATTTTTTATTAGTCCTCTAATTAGCTTCTACATGTCCATACCTACATGTCTAATATAAACATACAGAATTTGCCTATTTAGGTATGTAACAAAATAACTACGTAATTTTTTTTAAGTAGGTGTATAAAATACATCAATGCCTACATACAAACCCACCTTGATGATTAGTGTTAAATACCAATTCTATTCTTGGGAACAAAACCGCACTGACTCAAAATCAACCTGATTTTTTAATAAAAAATATGAAAAATTAAAAAAATCTAAATATTAATAACATCTTTAAGTTTAGAATACCATTACTTTCCAATGATCATCTTCCAATTTAGATAAAAATATTTAGTCATTTTCTCGACAATAGGTAGGTAGGTACCTAGATTAAACTAAGTCAATCGCGATGTCCTAAAGATAAAAAATATCTACGTATTGAAAACACCTGTTCAAACAGCAGCAAGCATGAATAAATATTCTGAAGTTTTATGTCAAAGCTTATTATCGCAAGCTTGAATAATTTTAGCACCTTGCTATTTGTAGCTACGAAAATATTCTTATAAGAAACCCTTGCAATCTGATCTCTCTACTACATTAGATAAATGTAAAGGAGCTATCCACTTACCTGGTGAGTTACCATTGTTTCTGCCGCCCGCTCTGACATCAGTGATAAATAAAAGTAACAATTAAAACGAAAAAAAACTAAACATTCACACGTCCATAATCACAACAATTCTTTGGCATTATTCTCAATTTCACCGAGTCCAAGTCACCATTAAAAAAACACAAACGAAACACAGATTCGAAAATCGAAGTCCAACACAAATAAGTCGGTGTAAGAATAGTTCGCGATCGTGTTCTATGTTCGGGCGACACACGTCTGCTCTCCGCGCCGCGCCAACACACAATGCTGGCAGATCGAAACTCGTCGACAATACGCGCACGCTACAATGACCACCGCCCCGCGCCGCGCGTGCGACAGGGACGCAACCTAATGTCACTGCCCTATGAACAATGCCGTCCTTCGAACATCCCTACCTCACAATAACCTCGCTAATTAAACCTGCAGCTGAAATTCGAGCAATAATTGCATTGATAACCGAGCTTAGGCGTCGAAAACGGAGATGAGTTTACAATCAATTGTCTATTATAACAGCGGAATCTATACAAAGCGTGATGCTGTCCTTTTCTAGCGGAGGATTGCGTCTCTTTCGTGCGCTTGCTAGGCGATGCGCCGTCCCGTTCTAGGCCCCGCCCAGACGATCGTCTTTGAGAGCGCGTCGATGCAGTGTGCGTGCCGAGCGCATTGTGAAAACTCACACACAACAATCGCTCAGGTGGGAGTACGAATCTACGAGGGCGTTTAAAAAGTCGATACAATCGCCGTTACACTGTTATTTGTGAAGAAAATTTTCTTTATTCTCGGCTGGGCGTATTGTCGAGGCGTGGCGGGGAAAATGTCTATTGTGTGCGGTCGCCCGATTGGCGAGAGCCATTGTTCTGGCCGGAATAGTTTCCCATCGCGACGAAACTCGACACCATTCAGGAATATTTTTAGATTCGCTCTACTCATTTGCATCTCGCACACAAAAAACACTCCATTATTCTGTCAAAGAGCGTTTTATCTCAGACAGTTGGACTGGTTGTGTGACAATGGATCGGCCGCTGTGTAAATGCACCCGATTCTCTTCACTTTTTTTGTTACCTCACGAAATAATCGTCTGTAGCTCTTACCGTACCTACCTACTATTTATAGAGGTTTACATAGGTATAGGTTTATTATATACGTGTCTACCTATATTCATTCATACACAACACTAAAATTTTCTTTGTCACAGGAGATAAATACGATGTACCTACATAAATAATACGTACCTATAGATAGGTACCTACGTCACTTAAATTATTAGGTACGTACAACGTAAAACAGTAGGTATTTAATCTGTCACAGAAAATTAATATCTCTACCTTAACACAACTACGTATTTGCTTACCGGGAATTGAACCTGGGACCCATTACTCCACAAGCTTAAATAGGTACCTTATATCTATTAGATACCTACTAGGCTACGGGGTCGTCATACCTATATAATACTGACCTAATAATATAATAGGTACCTACCTACTCATAAAAGCATGCATAGATTCCATAGCTATTAGCATGCTAAAAATAAGCAATGTCTAATATGCAATTGTTTATATTTGATAGTAATAAGAATGCTTAGTGATTTTAGATATTAA
>LGAG01000419.1:217106-235409 GCA_001278395.1 Lerema accius | reverse complement strand
CTTGGAACGTCAAAAATGTCCCACATGTACAAATGATAGCGGCTAGCGCCACCTAGTAGTAGCATAGAGTAGTTGTAATCCGCTTAGTGCCAGGCATTAGTGTCACATTCTATTGGAAGTGGTCGATAATTGACCAGATAAAATAAATTGAGCGAAGGCTCTATCGGGGAATCTAAAAGTAGGTACAGGTAATTAGGTATGTATGTAATCCCTTTTGTGTGCCAGTTGCAATGGATTACGATGTGAATATGTCATGGGAAATGTAGATACCTACCCATTATGCGATAGATTAGGATTCCTTTAAATAATACGTGAGCTTTGCTTACGTTTTCTGATAAGAGGGGGGATGTAAGAGGGGGGGGGGCTTAACCCTCTAAATGTTAAATTGGATTTTACAATAATAGAAACAAAAATATTATCAATTTTGAGTTAACTCAAAATTCTCACATAACAGCATTGTTACGACAAAACTGTTTTTAATCTAAAACAATGATGGTTTCGACAACCCATTACCCTGCCATTGAGAGCTACATTGTGACAGCCGTAAAGCTGTCTGTCTGTCCGCTCGGCCGTGAACAATAAACGCTTGTAACGTCATAGGGTGGTACAGGTTTAAACATTTTGTTGCCTTCTTGTTACGATTTTGTGTTTGTTTAAGAGACTGTACATTAGTGATGCCTTACACTTTTCAATAGTTACCCCTGTGACTTACTTAAAAACTGATTTACCCCGACTTAAAAATGTTATCAAAATAAATAATACAAGTTACTTTTTTCTGTATTTTTATTATTGCGGGATTATAAGTGTGTAAAAAATAAATGTAGGTAACAAATACGTATACCATATTCGTATTCAAATAGACAATAAATCGTTTAAGAAAAGGACAGAAATATATAGATACATTACAATCGTTTGAATTTAAATGAAACTAATTATTTCTAACATCAAACGTTCCGGATCCATTTATAAATAATCTTTGATCATTCAAACAAACAAACAGACACAACATCTTACATTTATCATCCTCAATTACAGTGGCACAACTAAAACAATGATAATGTCACACCGGAAAATCGTCTGTACAGACGCATTACAATGCAAATCACTTAATACGACAAGACAGGGCTAGCGATGTGAGGGTTAAGAGTTAGCGAGTCGTGACGATAATTTGCTTGTCTAGAAACAATGAAATGAATTTAGTAGTTTAATGGTATAGAATGTTATAGAAATGACATAAATTTTCTGTATTTTTAAATAATACTCCTCACTCAATCCCAATTAGGTAACTTTCTATACAATATCACATAACCTAAAAATTACCAAGATTCAAATATAGCGTTGTCAGTCTTTCAAATATTAAGGTGCTCTTTACCGAGAGAATTTGTCGATAGTATAACGTTACACATAACGATATATTTATGTACGAGTACGGTTAAGTTACACATTGGAATACTTTTCTATATTATGGTTTTAATAATGCTATATATTCTGTAGAGATAAAACAGGAGCTATTCCAACTAAAACTAAGCGTCATATTGTTTTTTTTTTAACGCGAAAGTAAAAAAAATCCTATCCAACAACACAGTTACATCTCAAAAAGTCGCCACAAAAATCTTTACCCCTTAAAAAATTTAATCGAAAGATAGAGTTTTATCTAAAAATCGCAAGCCTTCATGAATTGCTACTGCTCTCTAAGACAATACATTACATAGCAAATGAGTTAGGATGCTAACAAGACATTGTCATGCCTGTTGTTAGTATTGTAGCGAGTCGTAAACCCGTCTGTGTGTCCGAACAATAATAGCTTTGTTGTACAGCGAAAATCATCTATCATGTGCTTATTGGAGAGTGCAATGGACGCTATAGATAGAATTAACAACCGACAGCTTGTTAATGATATTTAGAATTAAAAATTTCTTGTTCAAGCAACACATCGTGAATTTTTTAATTCTAATTAGAATCTATACTGAAAAATTAGAATTCTATAGATATCGATCCACTGTAATGAATACTTACAAAGGCAAAATTTTAGTAACTACTTCGCCAAGTAACGAATCTAGAACAAGGGGATTTAGTTTAGAGTGTCTTAAACATACATTAAAGATGTATTTTTTAATTTTTTTCATATTAATTTAACGTTTATCTGTACTCGCTTTTTTGGGATCAGGATTATTTATATCTAATTATTTATTAATTATATCTACTATATGTATATGACAGTAGCTGTTGTAAACTCTTGAACGAATAACTAAGAATACATTTTTAAATTTAGAATTTTTCGAAATAACGCACTCTTCCATCCAAACTGCTCGACATAAAAAGCCGCGAAAAAGCACGCTTATCTCTTCAATTTTACAAAATTTAATAATAATTTGGTAAAAAATTTAGCTGCTGTCTAAATAACTGCTCAGTGAGGGCACCTGAAATACCGGTTAATTGATCATCTTAATTGCAGCGTCATTGAACGGATTGCCCTTTCATCTCGCGCTGTATATCTCTCAATCGGCGCAGCATCCAGCTCAGCGCGAACGGCTTTGTTCCACTTGTCGCGCTGTTGTAAAATGGCTTGAAATTTTGTGTATTTTAATCGTTACTCTTTTTGAAAATCAGACTAAATTTTTTGAGATAACTCGAAAAAGTTTTTAAATAAATATTTTTAATTCATCGAAAGCGGAAATGTATTATTTACTCTAAAAATATCTGTTAAATTTATATCAATTTTCGCAAATAATTAAGTTTAAAAATATCGGACTCTTGCAAAGGGAATACTGGTTATTTTTAGTGGAATTTTAGCACCTACGTAGTCAGGTCCATTTGTATTGGGCATAAAATATTCTTTAAGTACCTAAGAAATGCTGATTTTTGAACACGATATAATGCAAGATTAATTATTCCCAGTGACCAATTCACAGTATCCTTAATATCATTATCGAAGTGCGTGGAACAGTTATGAATTATTGTGGTCTATTCTAAGAGTGTTCTTAAGAATGGACACAGTGCGAATGCATACACGGACCGACAGATCTTTTGAGATGCTTTGTATTATAATAACAGACCAGGTTTAGGTAATGTACCTACATTAAATGAACGCCAGTAAAGTTTAAGATTTGGCATAGTTAAAGTTTACATGGAGAACAATTTTATGTACCTATGTTTAAATTATGACAACACGTTACATTTAGGAAACAATAGAAGTCGCATACTATCACACAATTTTTTACCGTATCCAATATTGATAAGATGTATTGGTGACTGATAGGGTAAAGTCAGAATATTATTATTATTGCGCCTATTGGGACTTTCCTCGTATTTTAAGACATACAATGTATATTTGGTAAAAAAATCATATTTAATTATTACTTTAAAAAATATAAATAGTGTGCAATGTGCATCGACAAACCATCAATTTTTTTTTAATGGTTTTAAGATAGCAAACGAGCTGACAGTGCCACCAACCCCTGCCGTCCATGGACATCGTAGCAAACTTCGAGTACTAAGGCGGGACTGTTACTTGGTTACAATATGTCTATAGACATTCTATTTCAATCTCCTCTATGTAGTACAGAGTATATGATAGATGATTGCGAGTCATACAGCTAGTAAGGAAATGTATTGTCGTCTGTTAATAACGCACTTGCTTCAACGAAGAGCTACTAATAGAATTGAATCGTGTTCGGAGATGGTGTATTGTGATGTAGTATAGGTAGGGGCAGGTATATTACGTAAGGTTTTTGGGGGTTTATTTGAAGTATTAGTAGGTAGGTAAGACGCTTTGTTAAAAGTGACAACCTTATTTAAAAAAAATTTGGATACGTAAAATGTTGTAAATTAACGCCCGAACTATTTTATTCTAGGACTAATTTTAATTCATAGAGATGATTATTTACTCTTTACTTAGTAGTACTTCCTTCTTATTAGATGTTAGTTAGATACTTCTAGTATTATTAATACCATAGATAAGAAATCGAGTAAAGTTAGTCAATGTCTATTAATGAAAAGGTAAGTGTTTAAACTTTTACAGGTCAAAAGATAACCTGAAAATTATTGAACCTAATTATTAAACAAGAATTTCACTTTTTTTATTGAATAGTTACACTTAGACAATTTCATAGAGACCATTATTACTCACCCTATAAAAATATCTCCCAATAATGGTCAAAATATAGTGACTAACAGAACTTCACTGTTTTAATAAATGACATCCCTGGAGAATACAACCCTAAAATGCTGATTGCCAGAACCCATTAATAATGCGACATAATGTAAATCATTATTAAATGCAAGACACATTTGAACACACCATTTTTCATAAGCGCGTTTAAGCAAGAAACGATGAATTAAAACAACATTTAACAACAAAATCCATAAAACAACATCCAACAACAAAGTCCATAAAACAACATGTTGTTAAATGTAGCAAGTGTTTGATTGAACGCGCTTTAGTTATTAATTGGTGTTTATTAAACTCGCAAGAGGATAACGTTTACATTTCTCAATGTCCGGCAAAAATACAAACGATTCAATGGTTTCAAATTTGAGCAAATATTTTTATTTATGTTTGAAATGAAATTTAATCTAATTTTAAATTAAATGTTCTTGAGTGTTGTTTACAATAATTTGCAATTATGAGTTTGTTCAGGACAAAAAGGAAGATTTTTCTAATTTAGTGCGCTTATCATCGTACATATCCCTTGTCACTTAGAATCAGTTTAGAATTGAGATTGGCGGCTTAAAGTAGATAAAGGTTCAAATCTGCCAAACTGTTTGGGTTGTAGAGCGTGCCAAATATTTAAACATACCTACATACATACACAAAAACGATACCTTTATTTTGTCGCAGTTGGATCAAATTAAGAACAACGATTGCCTGGTCAGCTAGTAATTAATATAGAAATTAAATCAGTAAAATAAATATTAATACAACAACATTTAATTATTACACTTCATTTGGTGCAATAAAAGATAAAATGTCCGCATTTCCGACGCAATTCAAATTGACGTCCACTCACGCTTCCGGTTAATGTATTCAATTTTTAAGATGTCATACTTTTTAATGTAAATTAACACTTAATTTTTCACAAGTCCAACGACCATTTGTTTGCTTCAAAAGTTTAATGTATTTAGGGACATAAACCGATTTAAATACTCTGTCATATTTTATAATGTATATTCAAAATCCATCTGTCAAAATTCACTATGGACAAAGTTAGTGATCAACAAAGTAAACAACTACGGGTGAAGAAAATGGATGAATAACATTTAGTGGCAAAAATGGCAAAAAATCTTGAACTTCAACCTCCTTTAAAGAGCACATTAAGCCTTCTGCTACAGTTGTTATCGTTAGATATCAGTCGTCAAGTCAAAAAATCCACGCCTAATTGTAACCATTTTTCAATATAACCCTTTCGTGACATTTATTGACAGTTTTGTATTAAATGACGAACAAGAGGGTAGTTTACGTTAAATATAACTTGTTGATGCTTGTCAACGAGCCACTATCGGTTTACAACAAGACAAATGTTTGCGAGCACCACCCCTGTCATTTAGGGTTGCATTATTGTTAGGGTTGTCACTCAATATTTATGTAAAATTATTTTATTGTACTTGCTTTAACTTTTTCAATAAATATGTAGGAAATAGACACGTTTTATCACTAGTTAAAAAAACCTAATTGAACAACAAATTAGTTCTTACAATTTCACATATTTCTGCTATCAAAACTATTATAAATAACACTTTTTTCATTGTGCATTAAGTCTGTCTAATGAATGTTTATGTAACAATAAGATTTTTTATGTAGATTTTAATGTAGACAAGTACTTAATTTTTTTGAATATCAAACGGACATGTAAACGACATGTTATAATGTTAATGTAAAAATATACAACAAATAAAATATTGTGACAACCCTATCGAAACAACAGGTCTCGTGTACAAGGCGGGCACTTGTTGCTCCCCCAACAATGAATTTATATCAATTCGAAGGGCACTTTGATACTTGTACGATCATGGAAACTTACTCGGAGTCGCGACTATACCTGAAAATAAAAAAATAAAATTACTTATTGTTCTTGAATCTTATCAAGTAAATAAATTTAGATTAGTATTCGTACCTATTTGTCAGTCAATAATTGTATAATAGTCATAGGTAGTGGTATTGAAAAATGTATTAAATTAATGTTCCAGTAATTATTTTCGAGGATTTTCCTTTGCCTTTATAATGCTACGAAAATTTGTAACTTAAAAATATCAAAAGACAATTGTCGTTTTTTTACTCATCCTCTTTAGTCTTGCATATAAAGGCAGAATATGGGAACGTAATTCTTACTTTGAGGCCCTTTCAATTAGCTCTGTCTATATTTAATGAGATGTAGTTGCACATGAACATACCAATTTTATTGAGACCTTAGAACCTTGGCCTTTCGCCTTTAACTTTGTTCATCACTATCAGTTTTTTCACATTGTCAGGCAATATCTGACTTTAACAAAAAATCTTATTTATTCATAACACAACAGGAAAACTAAAAAAATCATCTGTTACGTATGGGTTTCACTGAAATCGACTTAGTCCATAATCGGGGCCCGATAACTTACAGTGCTACAGTGCACAATGCGGCGTGGGCAGTGACATCTCAATCCGTGTCCGGACATTGGTCGCCCGTGTACTCGTAAACTGGCCCGGCCTGGATTTAGACCGACACATTGCCACACAACACAAACTAGGACATTATTACTTATTTGTCAACTATAACTGTGGTATTTTTTCTCCAGCATAAACTACTCAGTTATAAAATCAAATAAGGCATTGTCAATATTGATAAGCAAAATTAAAAAAAATTGGTTGTAAGTGGGATTATTTTGGTATCGCAACTAAATTACTCAAGTACTTAAAAAAATTCGTTATTTTTTTAAGCAATTTTTGCCAGGCAATTTCTTAAAAAATAACTTCAAAATACTACAATTTAAAAAATCCTGAGATACTGGAGTATAATTAGGATATAAAATATAAATAATAGCAAATTAAAAAGACTTTAAAATTTACACTTGAAAATATTATATCTTAACCGATTTTTAAAAAATTAAAAAATATGTAAGTTACATATTTTTTCTTTTTTTTTATTGTTAAATATAACATAAACACGCATGGGTCTTCTAAGCGTACTAAAACACACTCGATTTCGATTCAGTCGAGCCTACACGCTCGACAATCGTTGTCTGGTCACTTTATGAGAGTCGTGAGCACTCGCAGTGTTAACAATGTAGCTAGGGTTGTTGCTTTGATTTTACGTTCAAATTGTGGGAAACTTTGTTTGAAATGAGACTTAATATAACATTAAGAATATTATATATTTTAGTTATACTTATGCCTAATAGAGTGAAAATTTCGCTTCTTTTGTAGTCCTTTTTTATGTTGTCTTATTTAAAAAAATACATATATTTTCAAAGCAGTTTTTGTGAGTATTTAAGCGTATATGACCAATTTTAATTTATACATATATAATATCTGCATGAGGTATTCGAAAAACGGTACTACTGTACATTATACTGGATTAATGTACAAAACAGCCAATATCATGATTATACATATTTTTTTTTGTTGTAAGTATATTATGATGTATAATTTCAGAACCTTGACTATCAGTCAGGATGGCCGAGCGGTCTAAGGCGCCAGACTCAAGGTAAACCTTGCCCAGTAAATGGGTTTGAGCTGTTCTGGTCCTCTCTGAGGGCGTGGGTTCGAATCCCACTTCTGACAAAATTTTTTTTCATAAATATCAATATGGTTTTTACTTTTTTTTGTCGTCATGAAAGTAAAGTAGTCATTTAGTTTTTTTTTTCATAAATATGAATATATATATTTTTTCCAATTGTGATATTTATTCAAGCTTAAATTTTTTATATGTCGTTCTAATTGTAATAATAATTTTGATTTCAAAGTGTTAATAAAATATATTTAATTAAAAGGAAATCATAGAAAGTTATTAGTATCTTTATATCGATTTCTTTTTAACTAACACGTTATGATTTAAACGGTTGATTTAAAGCATAATTGTTGTCATCAGCAAGTAATTTTTGCTGAAAAAAAATACTTAAAGATTTAAAATTTTGCTGTTATAACCGGGTAAAGGGTTAATACAAATGAGTGATTTAATTGTCAGTAATATTTAACTAAACTTGGTGGCTTCAAATCCAATACTAATGTTTAGAATTAGAAGCAATCCAATATAAACGGACGAAACATTAAAACCTGTACTAAGTCCAAATGAATTCCAAATTTAGAATTTTAATTTTAAACCCTACCTTTACATTGCTAATACCGTCAATTCAAATTTAGAATTCTACAGCTGTTTTTCCCACATGTAAAGTGATAAGATCCTTCTAAATATCAACCAGATCAGCACAGCAATGGGTAAATATATACCTTACTACTTGGCTCAACGTTCACTGGTATTGCAATAAGACGAAAAGGACCTTTCATTCAGGGAATTCTCTGTGACAGTGCGAGACAGAAATACATTACAACCAACGTTAGAAAGGGACAGAACATCTATCCAGCTCAATTCTTGGCAATTGTCCACAGGAAGACGGCATTTAGCAAAAAGACAAAATGAGGTATGAAACTGAAATACAAAGACGCTTCATTCAGTCGTTTGGCAAGAAAGGGGCGTAATTGGCTTCTAAAGGTCAATTAAGAATAAGGCCATTCGTTAGGATTCGTGAGCAAAGTTTACAATGTAGGATTGGATAGGATTCTAATGAATTACGTTGGATTCGGACATTGTATAGTATTGTACCCGTAAATGGAGGTAATTGGGAGTTTGAAGTTCATTCGTCGTTCGTTGAGTTACGTTCATCGCTTGGTCATAGACACACTGCTTCAAGTAGTCGAAGCTGGCAGCTTCAAGTAGTATCACACGAGCCTGAAGTAGTCGCTTCATACAGTCACGCTGACTGCTTGAAGTAGGACTAGGACTAACTTAAGTGTTTGACAAAGTTATGCAACAAATTAGATAAGTGCTTTAGGTAAAAATTTACCTACCTACATACACTCAAAAAACATTGCCTGCTTCTAGACTCAGTCGGGTAAAAAGGACCAAATTAAGTCATTATGACAGCAGCATTTGTACATGAGACGTCAATTTGAATTTGGTAATTTACGCTGACATATGTAGGGCAATAAACTACCCGTTTTAAAACTACCGTCATTCAAAATCCTTCGTATACGAAGTGTTGTCGATAGTCCGTAATCAATCAAGCTTTGTCGGAGAGTTGTATGGAATTTTAAATTGGATTCTTCAACAATACGCGGATTAAATCTTTGGAGCTTTTGTCCGACTCAGTTCCTAAAAGCTCGTCTTGAGTCGTGTAAAACTTTACAGTTAACAATTCATTGCGGGTTTTGTTGCGTTGCGAAATCAAGGTTGTGGTGTAAAGTGGTAATGGATGTTGAAAATTATGAAATTTCTGTGGAGGTTGTAACGATGATTGTCGTCGATCTGTTAGTTGAATAGTGTTGGGATTACTTGTTATTTATGAGGATTTTCCTGATGAGTTCCAAGATTCCAGTTAGATGTTATATTGTTAACGCTTTGCCTATCAACGAAAGGTTTATAATGGGATATAAATTGAATGCAACAATAATAGAGTTATTTCTAACCCTCGCAGATCTGCAAATTTTTTTTTGTTATTTTACCCGTTTAATTTCGAAAATTAAAAAAAACAACAAAAATCCTAAACCCTAAAATGAGGAAAATGGCTTTAAAAAAAATAACCAAAAGAAAAAACAAAAGTAAATTTTTATAAACCCATAAAAAATCCTCTGGGTGCTTTAAAACAAAACTTCAAAAAGTAATTTCCTATCCCACTATACTCGTAAATATTATGGATAAACCTCAAAATACACTAGCAAATTCCATTTAACCGTTTAATAATTCACGTACCGCACTGACCTATCCTCCCACAAAAGCTATGTAAATAAACAAAAAACTGTTATCCCGGTTAAAATTTCACGTATTAATGAGAGAGGGTGGTCATTCATATTTAATTGGCCCGGGCTAGTTTACGATGCCCGGGCAGGGTGATTTTAACATTTTTTTCAAATGCCCGATAGCTGAAGTAGTATTGTAGAGGACAGCGGAGGGTTGGATTGGAAATCGTGGATGCGTCGTTTGATTTTGAAAAGTAAAAAGAGTTTTGAAAATGTGTGTTAATGAAATTGTAGGGTTAAGATTGTTAGAAAATTGTTCGTGAATTGGATGTTTTAAATTTTGGTTTTTTAAGTTTTGAATGCGGTAGCAACTCGTGTTTTTTTGTTAGTATTTAGTTACCTACTAAATACCTACCTACTACAAATAAAATGTTTTAAAGTGGGTACTTACTAAATCTACCAGAACAGATAATTATGATTGTCTATGACAACGATGGTCGAAGGAAATGTTCAGTTTTATTGTCACCAATGATTGACATGTTTTTTAGTCTATTGGTGACTCTGTCTCCGAAAATATAAGTCCTGAGTTCAATTCCTAGTCAGAACATAAACATTACAAGATAAAATGTTTCTCGGAACTTTTGAAAAGTTTAATTGATCTGTACATATCCAAACCATTCATCCAGGGCATTACATCGCATGTAATATATTATGTTTTTAATTATTACCCAGCCTTATCCACACTAAACTATCGCACCAACACGCAGTAGTCCACATGAGAGGAAAAAATACGCGAAATAATATCGAAAAGCCATAAAATGCGGTACCGCTATAAAATACAGACAAATACAGGAGATAATCGAAGCGAGTGGCCTCCGTATTGTACAGGGGTTTATGAGTGCGTAATATTTTACTACAAGTTTGTTCCGAATGCTTTTAGAGTAAAGAGAATTGGTTTTGTAGCTTTTTACGTCTCTATACTAAATGTTTACGACGCGGAACCAAATGTATTGGTAATTTGATGTCTTATGTCTCTGATGGTTGTTAGGAGATCAAATTATATTTTCATTATGATTATTAGGTATATTGTTAATACATATTTAATCTTTATCATAACTATAACTTTATTCTTAAAAACATAAATATGTTACAGATATATAAGGCCATACTTTTCATAATTCGCACGTAATTTTTTTTTACCAATTACATAACTGAAACAAATTATACTAAAACAAATGCAAATATTGACACATCCTAATTGGATTCTTACTTTACGATTCACCGTCAAACTGTCATTTTAATTAATACGCAGAGCCATCCGTGGCACTCCACTATTTCAATAGCCCTAGCATTCTTATTATCTAGAAACTTGTCGTCTGCCTTATGTGATACTTTTCTTAACACCTATATATCATCTGCAAAGTTACCTTAACGTACCTGCCAATCAAATTTACGCTTTACGACTCAGTAATAAGGGGTATATCAATCGTTTCCGCGTGCTAGTGTAACGTGGTCGAGATATATAAGGGGTGTGATAATTGCAGAGTATGACAAAGTCAGTTCAAAGGTATTGTAGGCGTTGTATACCCTTCATGGGCTCTTAAACAGAGGAGTAGATGTCAACCACACTTTGTCGTCATAATTATGATGTTTCTCAATAGGACAACACACAATACGTCTTGGGATAAAGATAAATTAACGAGCGGTTCTCAACTGACAGTTGGTCTGGTTTTAGGTATGTGTTGTCCTAACAGTTTACTTAAGGCGATTATTACGTGTAGCTTGAGCAAAAGTTGACGGCAATTACGTGCGACTTTCTGAGGTGGGGGGAGCAAAATCTCAGTTATAGTCGTTCATAAATACCTGAATCTGTCGGGGTGATAGGGATTAAGCTGAATCTAAGTAAATATCACTTAATTTTTTTCCATAAAAAAAAACAGTTAAATAGTGGGAAAGTTAGTTAAAATTAAATCACGTCTAATCAAATAAATTATGTCCTTTTTAATGGAAAAATGATAAAATATATGTTAGTTAACCGACAACATCTTTGTATATTTAATTATACATGAAATTTAAGTAACTTCTTACATTTCAATCTTTCTTAGATACATTTTAAATGCAAGCAAAGCATCGTAATTACATAACATACGAGTACATAAGATAATTTTAAATTAAATGCGAAATAAAATGCTAAATATTTATTTGCAATTTTGATACTTTTCATAGTTTATCGCAAACGATATGACACACATATAAATTTCTTTGCTATTGTGGTTATTTTAATGAGTGACTTATTGAGCAGTTTTGTTTTTAAATACATTGAAAATAAAACAATATTGTCAATACATCACACAATACAAATTGGTGTCACCAATACATAATTATACAATATATTGTATTCGATTCATTCAAGGATAACCGGTATAATTATAAATTTAAGGGGTTTTGTAAAAGGGTGTTGTATTATTATATTGTAAAAGATAATAATGCTATTTATTATGAGACAATCGCCACTACCTTATACAATGTATAAAATGTCTAATTAGTACCTACTTTGTTTTCAATAAAGAGGACATAATTATTACAAAAATATTTCTTGAAACTTCTTAAGAAATGACATGTAGCATTTAAGAGTTTAAGTTTAAGTTGAAACTTTATAGTAATTTTTGTTTCTTATTATGTAGGTCAATAATTAGAATAATTTAAGAAGAAAATAGAAATACATTTTCTAGATATGAAGTAAATTATGATATAGGAAATTAATTAGCTATTCAGAAATTAAAACTCATCATTAAAATTTGTGCTACACTGGGAATCGAACCCAGAACCTATTGGACAACAATCCGGCATGATAACCACTGCTCCATAATATTTCAATGTTACTTAGCCAAATAGATTTTTTACTCCAGTATTAACCTTGCTTAGGTGCATTAATAATGATGTAGTTACAATAATCCTACTAATATTATAAATGTGAAAAATTGTAAAGATAATTGGATATTTTGGATGTTTGTAAGTCCTTCACGCTTTAACCGTTAAACGGAATAAGCTGAAACTTGGCACACAGATAGTTTGCATTCAGGAATAGGACATAGGATTTTATCCCGATTATAGGTATATCCCTTGGGATAAATTCAGTATTTTTAACTTCTTCGCGGGGGTCGTCTAGTTAACATAAATGTAGGAAGTTCTTTGACCTATTTACAACCCTTCATACACCTACGTAATGTAACTAGTTCCTCAACAGTAGGGGGAAGTGGTGCCCCCTTTCTTGTACAAAGTCAGATGTACAAAACTGGATGATTAATGCGCTCGCACATTAGGTTGTGAACCCCTGAGGGAGTGTGGAGGTAGGGTGGGGCTAGAGAAACAGCGGGTTTATTATTTTATATTTAAATTTGTTTCATTTATTAGAAACAAAATAAAGTTCGGAAGCGATGCACGCAGCAGATAATATAGATAATTTCAATGACAATCTAAATGTGATGTGTAATAACTTGCGGTGATTTGAATTCTGAAGGGATAGTTTGAAATTATTGTTATTTAATTGTAGTAATTTTAATCTCAATAATTTTTGAATAATAATAATGATTAACATCAAACTGTGAAAAATGCTATTATTTATTAATTTGGTTTGTCCATGTCATAAAAGATACAGGAAATGCTAATACCCAGCTGTAATTGTGTAACGTAATCGTAAATTACATTAAATTTTTCATCCTTCTATCACCCCATTTTTTCCACCTTTGGGGCATTGGCTAACCCCCATTGAGCATTGACTGGTTATTCCTTTGATAGTGCTTATTTATTTTAGATTTCAAACATACCTACTATGTATTAGTGTCTATTGTAAAAAATATATTTTAATATTTTATAAGACACCAGTTTCGTGGCCACACATGTTATGCCAATCGATTTAAATGTTACGTACGATACATGGTTCGTGAAATAACGTGGCGAATAACGTAACAACATTGTACGTTATGTAGAGCCGAAATAGAAAACTGTGCTTCTTAATTAGGTATGTATATCTATCTATTGAAAAACCTTTTGTAGTCCACTGTATAATGAATAGCAACTAAAATCGACTAGTAAAAATTTTAAGGGTGCAATAAAAATTTCTTATCACTTACACGACGAAATCGAATCCAATGTCATCTCATAATGTTGAAATCTGTACACACAATTACATAATAATATGCTCGAAAACTTTACCCGCCTTTTAGCGCGGTCGGGTAAAAATAAATAGTATTGATAAGGCCTAAAATGCTTTAAATTTTTTTGCCATTACCGATCATCCACCTATTGATTTTGTTTTATTTATTTGAAAGTAAAAACAGCGTTCTTTTGCGGGCAAGTAAGAGTTGCTTCTGTGGTATGTACATACTTTAATGGTTAATAAAACTCAATAAAGATTAGTATAAGATATATAAGTAGATAACAAAACTTTTAACAGTGTTTGAAGCAAGAAATAAAGCTTGCATATTATGACCGCCATTCTAAATGGCGCCCAAAACATTGTTATCCATATTAGACTCTAGTCGTACTTTTATATGAAAATCGCTTTGGTTTCATAATAATTTCAGCGGCAGTATAATTTTGAGTGACATGCAATGACAAAGAAGCATGAAAATGAGCAATTCTGCAACCAGTTTTGTCTATGTTAAAGAAAAAAATTTGTAATAGTTTTTTTCTAAGATGTGTGAAGGGATTTCTTTGCCCATTTTTGAGCAATCGATTTTTGCAACGAAGTGAAGATTATCAAAATTTCTGGGGAGATGACGGTTTAATTTAGTAGTAAATAATAGAATAGCAACCCTTGACTGCTAAAAATATTGGGAGAGTTGGGTCATATTAATAGGAGTCTGTGTCATTCCCACAATCGAGATGAATAACAGCTCATATTTTGATATTGGTCAAGCTGTTCGAGCTGTAGAGCCTACCAAAAAATTGGACATTAACCGCCAGGTACAGTCAGGTAAAAAATCGTAGCTATCTCGCTAATTCGCTCGCAGTGTCAAACTAACCTAACCCGCGCAATTACGCGCCAAGTATAGCGCGTGCCAAATAAATCTCCGTGACAAGCTTCGAATAATTTCGCACCAACATTTTATTAGAACATAATGTTGTGGCCGACGTTTTTAAACCACAAATTTTCCAGCTCAAAACAAAACATTCTTTGAACTTTGCTGATGATGCCTTTACGTGGAATCGGAGTAATACTGGCCCCTCGTTTGACGTTTTTATGACCTATCAAAAACCGTATTGATTCAGAATCGGTAGTTATATTCTTGATTCATTGGTGCTGTTTTATAAGTATGTTTAATTATTATGTCGCAGTGGGATGGGAAAATTTGGAGTATCTTGTAATTTCTAATCACATTGAACTGTGACATAGCTTGTAACGAAACACGATGTTGCGATCTCATATGTTCTTCATAATTATGAATCTGTTACATCGTCAAAAAACAGCTTACCTGAATTCTGCATTCACTTATTGTAACTTAATTTAAAATTATGTAATCTTGCTCAAGATTTCTAAAAATACTTCTGATTTAAGACGTAAATATTGCATAAGACTTAAGGCCCTTTTATAAAAATGTCTCTGAAATCGGCATATATTGCAATAATACATATTTTATAGTTAGAAGCCAAAACTAAATGTCCAAACACACTATCCCTGTAACACAATCGGTCACACATACGTTACATACGTCACTTTACTACATTCAAAAATGTCTATATAAGGACGATTTATTCCATCCTAAAGACAAATATACGCGCGGCTATAAACGTCAATGCCAAGTCCGCGTTATTTTAGTAACAATTGCTATAAATTTAATCGTGGTTAGCTTGAATAGCTGTTTAACTGCAGCGGTGAGACCGACGACTGTAGTGACGGATGTGACCGCATAAGAAGCAGATACGACTGTCACCAACATCGGCCAAATGTTGGCCCAATGTTGGTCGAGTATTGGCCAAACGCTGGTCCTGTTAAACCATGTTATGTACAGGCTGTACGAGTGTTTAATGGCATGCTATTATCCTGTTTTTTGTCTCAGATGCTAAATGATTAGGCGTGTTTTATGTTTTGGCTAGGGACAGGTGATCCAGTAACTTCTTATTTCATATTGTTTAATTTTAACTCATATAATAATCGAAGGAAAATACCTCAGCAGAATGTCTATTTAGTCAAATGTTTTATCCCGAAATACGTGGTCTATCTGTCACTAATTCATTAGTAATTAATTGCCAAACATTTTAATAATTATAATTCCATACGGTACAACCAAGCACTCACTATATTTCAAGAGACTGAGACATTAAACATTTTTAAAATTACGTTAATTTCACTAAATTTATAACTTCCTTTACACTTTTGATAATTTTATTTCTCTAAATTAGATTTGCAGTAATTATAAAGCATAAAATTAAGTACTTTTACCAACGCATGAGTTTGTACATGATTGAACACAAAAATGTGGCCAACATAATAATATGGCTAATGTTTGTCCAATATTTGGCCACACACGATGCGTCAGCGCAATCAATTGTGTGCGCCTGCGCATAAATCCACCTCGCTTACCGCGCCTCTAATTAACCCCTAAGAGTCGCGTACCGTACCGGCGTAAATCTCTCACAACAACGAACCTCCGGCTTAATTGAATACCGGATCGGACCGAGTCGTACGGACAGTGTACACGGTACAGTATTGTATAGAATACAGATAAATTAATTAACGTAAGTTAAGCTTATTGCTTAGTGGTTTTAGTATTGATATCAGATGGAAATCTGATATTAAATCCAGATTTAGTTTGATAACTGTACTTGCATGCAATGTTTACTTTTGTTTGACGTTATTTGAAAAATCGGAAGTCGGAGTTTAGTCGAACGGGTGAGAACGGGAATAACCCATCTGTTTGTGTGGTTTAATGTAGAATAAAAATAATATATATGAGATTTGGTACGGTTAAAGTTTACATGGTGAAGAAATGCAGACACACGATATGACGTCACACGCTTCTAAGGCGGAAGACAAACAATTATCATTTGACAAAAATAAGTTATAGTCACATAATTATAATATTTTTTTAAATTAGAAATAACATCTATTTATAAAACGCTATTATAGAAATGTTTGTATGATATAATTAATTATAGAGGAGGGATTATAGGGCATTTTAAAAGTTGCCTAAAGTCACGTAAAGAACGCATATTTCATACAGACAGATTATCGTTGAACAATATCCGGACGTTAATTTATTTAAAAACTTTATTGGATATTTTTTACTGGAAAATTGTTACCCGACTACGCTAGAAAGAGGGTAATGTTTGGCCAATATTTGGAGCGTATGTATGTTTGTAAGTATGTATAGGTAATATGTTTTTATCTTGGTCAATTTTTTAAATAAATATAAAAAAAATTCAAAGCAGTTTTTGCAATTATTTAAGCGTAATGTGATATTGAAGTAATAAAATAACATAAGCATTACTGCAAAAGTGTAATAACCATGAAAGTGTATGATTTCCGTTACAAGATTTACGTAAAACTGCGTGCTTTATAGGAATAGTTAAAAAATAACTGGATATTACTATATATTTACTTTAGTGGAAGTATCTTTAAGTAATTTTAAAACAATATTTTGAAACTTACTTACTTTTATTTGTTAGAAAATACGATTTACTTTTACAAGTTTGCTAAAAACATCGATCAATCACACAGGCAGACAAAAGGGTGAGTCGATTGTCGGCGTGAGGTAACTTTGGATAACTTTAGGTAACTTTGAACAACTTTCAACAAGTCATTCGCTCGTTACGATTGTTAAGTTCAAAAGTGTTCGAAAGAGAAATTTACGGGTTAAAACAGTTAAACAGAATAGAAATGAAATTGCAATTTACTCTTAAAATGTATTTGTTACTAAATTGCTGTTTAGTTTATTCTTTGCATAATTTAATGGAGTTTTTTAATTTAAGAATAAAACTCATTAAAAAGGTGATTGGTGAAAAAAAAAGTAAAAATATAGTTTTGTGGGTTAAAATAATATACGTAGCAGAGGTAAAAATACTTAAATAATACTATAGGAAATTACGAGTATATTGAATTTCTGTTCATTTTCTAGTGGATGTATTAATTAGAACATTTTTTATTTATACATAGTTACTTATTGTAAAAATAAAAAAAGTATGTGTGATAATGAATCGCAAAAAAAATACCTACTTATTATGGCAGAGCATAATTATTCAATTTCAAATTCGCTGCATCATAGTGGACATATTTTATGATTGTGTACCTATGTGTGTGTACACCTGCTATAATATGTTACACATAATTACACAAACTTCATAATAATTGCTGACTATTCCGAAAATAATCT
>LGAG01000419.1:204852-216840 GCA_001278395.1 Lerema accius | reverse complement strand
AATTAATACAATACAAGTTTGATAAAGAATCGAAAAAAAATATAATCAATATAATTATTATGACAAATCATACTCAATATTCCATTTCAAATTCTCTACATCATATAATTATGTATATGTGTTTGTGTGTACACCTTCTATATTACACAGAATTACACAAACTTCATAATAATTGCTGACTATTCCGAAAAGAGTCTGAATCTTTTATACAACTTTCGAACCTAACGTATTTCAAACAATGTTCCAACCCGTCGCTGCCGCATTCTGCAAATCACTCCGACTAATTAACCCTGCTTGCGTATTGACGAAAATTTATTAACCCGTAAAATTCTACATCCGTTCGAAAATTATTAATTTGTTAATTGGTGCTTTCGACCGAACGTTTTGTTGGGTCAACTCACATTGACGTTTTTTGTTTTTGTGATATTTGCCCAAAAATTCATCTATTGCCAATTAGCAAGTTAGTTTATTGTAATACCATTTTTAGTTTGTATATATGTAGGTATGTGTTTTATAACAATTATAAGTGGTTACTGTAACATTATACGACTTTACTTATTATCGACTTTTTGCCGAAAACACTTTTTATTTACTTCATACAAAAAAACTTATTTTCTTCATACAAAAATACTCGAATAAATTGCGAGGCGTATTATGCGGTAAGGTCTGGTGACTTTATTACGCAATTTTTCTATGGATTAAAGCATTTCTGTAAATCAGAAAAACGTTGATGAATCTCATATATGAGATTTGGGGTTAGGCAGGTGTTAAGCCTAATCTCATGACATCTCACCAACGAAGGAAAGAGGGTTGAAAAATCACCCAAAATATTTCACCTAATTAATAGACATCATATAACAACTAAACTTTATGGCACAGTGGCTATTATATATTTTTTTCGTTTTTCAACTATAACAATAAATCCTGCAGCCAAAAACCACCAAAGTAATAAAGCTGAAAATACCCAAATTAGTCGGCCAATACCATAATCCACTACAAAGCTCCATTATTAATAGTCCGAATAGGTGTTATTTATGGGAACGTCACCTTTGTCTTCCATAGATGGAAATAGAACAACGGGCCACCCATGGGGACTATAGTTTGTTGTAAAATTAGATTAACGAAGGGATCAATAGGATATTCTATAGAATACTATAGTATTCTATACAGAAATCATTGCCGATTGTATAAAATTGGATTTACCGAATTTATGAACCTCTACAAGGCAAGAGTTCTCAAAGATGTGTGAAGTTTGCCAATCCGCACTAGGCCAGCGTGGTGGACTACGGCCTGTACCACACCGAGAGGGGACCCGAGCCCAGCAGTGGGACAGATGGGTTGCGATGATGATGATTATAAAGGAAAATCTTTTCTTATAATTGAGGAGACCTGTACTACACTACGTGGCAGCAATGTCTCCTTAAGGCTGGGCATAGATGGACAGCTTCAAGCAGTCGCTCTCAGCTTGAAGCAGTCGGCCTGCGCGATTGTATGAACCGGTTGCTTCAAGCTTCTCGTGTATAGTATAGAACCACTCGTAACTTTTTTAAACCGGCGTGGATTGTTTGAAGCATTCCGTCTATGGCTTGCTTTAAGCACTCTGAACGCATCCGATTTGGCTTAGTGACTGAAATTAGATGATAACCACGTATAGGAAAGTTATATTATGTCATCTATAGGAATCGTATCCGGAACTTCCCCGACCTACGAAGAATAGCTAGTTACATTCCGGTTACAATAACCCACAGCCCCATTGAACTACAAAACAAATATCTCTCGCATCCATTTGATATTAATAGCATGTGTCGTAAATAATGCAATGCAAAATTTAATTCCAACGATGTGTTACCAGTAAATAACTGGTGAAATGTCAACGACTGTACTTGTGACCGTTTGTGAGAGTTAACTATGGTAACTGACATAGTTTTAATAGTTTCGCTATATGTAAAAGCGTAGTCGATAGGAATGTCTTTGGAATTTAAGCGATTGCAATAAATTGCAAGCAAATTGTGTACTAAACGGTGCGTTGTAAACGTTTAAAAAACTGGTAAAAGAAACATTTAAGTATTATGTAATCGGTATTTTAGTAATTACTAACCGTCATTGATCAGATCTCTCATTTCTGAACTTATACTCGAACTAGATAATCCTGGGATTAACTTTATTAAAAAAGTAAATCAGGGTTTAGTCCCTCTTTAGTCTGTGCTTTATTAGTCTCAAAGCTTATTACTGGGAAGAGATATAGATTAAAGTTAGTCAGTGTTTAATAATAATGTAAAAGGGGTATGAATTGTTAGATTTTATATTAGCAAATACAGTTAGTTATTTAAAACTAAAAATAAACCAAGATTGTAAAGGTGACAGAGGAGATTTATTTCAATAAGTTTTCGTGTTCGTTTCGTCAAAAGTCCAACAAGAATAGATAACTAATATTACTAATGACAACTGAAGAAGACCAAAAAACATAAACAACTAATTATTAGTGAAACAATTATGACATACGACAATAATAGATGAAGTCTAGTTTACACGAGGACAGTAGATGGATGTAGCGAGAGAATCAGCGATTATTCCCGATTTAGTTTAGTTGGAAGTTTTAATTGGTGTTCAAGTTAGAAACTCTAACATAAAATAAAAAGTTCTCGGTTGCACAGTAATAATTCCAAAAGTTTTCAGAACATAAATAAGATATAACATAATGATTTTACGAAACTTTGGTTGGTCTCTGCACTAAATAATAATGTTGATTATTTTCTAAACCTGCTTAGGAACTAAAGGAATTAAATAGCTTATTGTGTAACTGTCACTAGTTATAAATACAGAGATACGAGTTCTTAACAGCACTTCAAATAACTAACGCTTTTTCGTGCAATCTAAAAAAACAGTATAGTTAAGTAAGAAACTTGTGACGTTTAAGTAACTATACCAGTGTAAGTCAGCCTTTAGTACAATCGCAGTCGAAAATACGCAGCAGTTTCAGGCGAAGACGTATTGTATGTCCAATTAGGAGGGCCACGCTGCGTTCTCTAAAAATACTTAAAAACACTCTGTTACCATTTGTCACTGAACGCCCTGTATTTATCAAGATGGCACGCTGCGTCTACGACTACAGGATGTCAGGACTTACCTGAAACAATCAGTGACAATTAAAAATTAAAAAAATTCAAAAATGTAAATATATTAAAAAAAAAATTTAAAGTTAAAAATAAATCATTCGGCATTTCAAAGTTGCTGTAGCTGGGTAAAAAAAATACAGAGTAGTGGAGAAAAAATACAAAATAGTTGTACAGATATTTTTTACTTACTTAGACCTACTTAATTTCTTTGTATTGTATTAACCAACTTATAAATATCTAAATTGCAAATTATAAAAACAATTTATTTATGTTACAACATTTATAAGTGCGTAACATAATGAGTAACTTGTTAATATTAGGGTTATTAAACAATTTGTTTGTCATTAACCTTATAAAACAAAACGTAATTTGTTCCCATAGCTCATAAAAATTTCATCTCATTACTTGATTAATTTATTTATTTCTATTGATAATTATGTTACCTAGCTGTAACATTTTTTCTGTTACAGTTTCCTCTCACCCTGTAGCAAATGCAGTAGCTGTAGAAATATCTTCAGTTAACATTCCTATAAACAAGATTGTTGCGGCACGCACTGCGAGATTGATGGCTATTAGTGGGGCACCGTGGAAACAGCGTAACATCGTAATGGATACAAAACTGTCCCATGTACTGGAGAATATAACAATATCAATACATTTGTCTGTTTCTCAGCTTCGAATACAGGTAATTTGGCTTTTGAAACTAACTGCGGGTTAAGGAAAGCAACATTTTTTAATAGTTGTAAGTTTATTAATCTGTAAAAATTATATCAGGGTCTAAATTGGTTGTATTTAAAATGGTATAACAACTTTTTTGATTAATACAACGTGTAACCGAAAAAATAGACTCCAATAAATTTATTTGTAAAACAAAGTAAAAAATATATTTTTTAATTAAAGCATTATTACTTTTATCATAGCCGACGAATAGTAATTGATTAGTTGTGATTGTACAGTCATAAATATAACTAATGAAATTTGTAATTCTGTGCAATGAAGATGGTTTTTATGTAATAAATAGTTGTGGTTTCTTTTGAAAGTATGACCTGGTAAATGTTATGATCGAACTTTGACTCCGATGAAACCGGAATTAGATTAATTTTCGGACGCGTGACTGACTTAATGAATAGGTGTAGCATCGTGGTACAAAAATAATTAATTTTAATGTGTTATTAAGTTTGATTACCAATACCAATAAGGAGTTTTTAATTGTTTTTCAATGGAAGGTATTTTAACTTAGGATGGTACCTATTAAACTATTTAATCTAAGTTTATATGTAGTTAAATCCTACTACCTATATTACATAGAAAAACAGTTAAAGAAACGGTAGATTAGTATATAGTTTATTCGATATTCAGCGACAAATATTTCAAATAGAATTTTTTTTAATTATTCCAGAACTTTTTTAATTTTTTTTTAATATTGAGGTTTACAAATTAAAAAAAACAATAATGTGTTAAATCTGACGCTAAAATCTATCTATAAAGACTAAAACTAAGTCTCTATAAAATTTCACGCGTGCTTGTTGTTTCTTCTTATTATTTTCATTCTTGACATCTATTTTTCAACGCACTTCAATATTTTTGAGCGTCTATTTTCGTTGCAACGCGCTTCATACGTCTAACCACAGAATAAATAATAACACCGAAGGTTAATTGTGTATTTTACACTCGCTATTCTTCACTAATTGAGTTTAAACTTTCGCTTTGTATTTAGTTATGTTGTTGCAAGAGAAGTTGATTATTAGGTAAGTTGTAGGTCAAAAGTGTTTGCTTAAAATTATTACAAAAATAATATTATTTATAAACATTAAACATGTAGTGTAAATTAATTTGATTGTTATTTTATTTTGTTCATTTTAATTAATGTCTCAGCTTGACCTAATGATTGTTTTACAGCAAGAAGGGTTAAAGAGAAATGCTGTTAGGGCACTTGACAGTAAGTAATAGATACGAAGCGTTACCAATAAATACCAGCAACATAAAAAAAGTCGTCTATGTTACACCATATGCATAACTATGTTGACATTTTTATTAAAAAAACTTCAAGTTAAGACGTCAAGAATACTGCAAAAGGAAGCTTATTTCACATTGTATATGCTTACCTACTAAAGGAAATTCTCGCTCCTGTCAGAAATATAGCTACTTCATCCTCTGTAATTCACATTCTACATTTCATCACATCGAATTGTCATTCTGTGGTCTTTTCCACCGCTCTTTATAACCCGGCCATTGTTTATTCAAACAATAACCGAGTATTTTTATTACGACGACGTTTTAATGATTATAGATGGAGCCATAACGCTGCGGAAGACGGAATGTGACGATTTTAAAATAATTTTCTTTATTGTTGTCACCTCCGCTGTTTATATTTCTGTTATTCGAAAATTGATATTGTTTGAGTAACCTTATTTCGTTTTTAGTTTTTTTGTTTTTTTTTTATTTATTGATTAACATTACTAGATAATATTCTTTTCGCTATAGTATTTAGCAATACGGTTTAAGATAATAGTTAACTAGAATTAGCTTTAACTTTTTATGTGCGATTATGAAATCCTCCCTGTTTTAATCTTGTTAGGTATAATTTATTATTTACTTTTTAAATAAGTCAGGAAGTTACATGAATAATTCATTGATAAAAGTGTACGTATCTTTGTTTTTATAAAAACACTTCTTTAATAAGTTGATAATGTTTATTGTGATATTGAATATCCATTTTGCTAATTGCCCACAATTTGCTAATTTTGCAATAACAAAAAAATTTATATCCATATTACATTTAAAAATTCCGTTTAATACAAATCTGTAGATATACGTTAAAGAAGTACTTAAACTAAAAATATTTCGCTAAAACCAAGAAAATAATCACGAATAAAATTTATGAAACGAATATCGTATCTTGCCAGAAACAACAATTTATTAGTTTAAAAACTAAATTATAACAATAAAAAAACCTATTGGCCTTTTTTAATACGAGTTATTTAAAACAATAGCATAAAAAATTCTTTATACAATGTAAAGTCACGATCAAAATAATTTATATTTGTTACCGTACAATTTTTATAAAATTTAAATCTTTAAATTCCAGAAGCGTGTTCGTATAATTTATTTGAGTTTTATCGATTGCAGGAATTCGTTGCTGAGACATCGAGTATGTGTTGAGATTAGCGGCTTATGTAACACTAACAATAGACGTTTGTTACATTAAATCTCTATGTTGTGACTTGTTACATTGTGTTACATAATTTATAACTAGCCTTAATTCGCGGCATTGTCTACGAGGAATCTTAGAATATTTTTCATTAAAATTACAAAATCATTTTTTATTACAAATTAGCGTAAAAGCTTCAACAGACGCATCAAGATATTTTTTAATAAATAATAATAATTATAATTTAGATTCATTGTTATCAGGTAGCTATAAACTTAGTATACGCGACAGTCTTAACAAACAAAAAGTGTCAAAAAAGTCGCTTGTTCGTTGCCCATTCAATAAATATTACAACAAATAAATTAACTAATCGTTAAAAAATTCTACTACATCACAATAAAGTTAACAATGGTAGGTTTAATGAAAATAAATGTGTCTGTTTTGGTAATTGATCCAATGTGGAATCCCAAGAATTGGATAAATCAACACCTGTCACTTTAAATCAGGAATTCTGTATTGTTTTCAAAATCCAATGTTCATTTTAGAATTCCTTGGCTATTTCTGAAGCGATAACTCTTAACACCTCTATTTCTTCCACTACATTCAAAAATATACTTTAACGTGTTGAAATAAGAGTCAAAATTCAGTTTTACGCTAAAATTTTCGGCTATTGTGGTCTCGACAATAGTAAGTGTTGAAAGTTGATCATTGCAAGCGTTACGTTACCGTCTCATTAGGGTGACGATGTGTAACGCGATGACAAGTGACTGACGTAACAGATTTCGAACTGAAAGATGTCGTTTTTAACGAGTAACATTCTCTGGGCGGTTGAACAAATTGTGATTAAAACAAACAGTATTACCTGTTAAATGTAAATTAATATTAATTAAGGTTACAGATTTAGGAGTTCATTATTAATTGTGTCAATTCTGGGCTCACAATTTCTTTCAGGCTGTAAGAAATATACATTGTCTTCTTCACTAAGTATAGTGGTTTTAACACAATTCTGAATACATTTATCGTTTGCTGAAATAAAGACATTGTGAGAAAAGTTAAGTTCTCTATGACAGACGCAATGTTCCTAGTTTATTTACTTAACCCACTCGGGCTGCCTCTCATTTTATTAGTAGTCGCCTTACTAATAAAAGAATTGAAGGTATTGGCCCTAACAGGATAAGATTCTATATCAGTACTAGTTCTCCTGTCTTCATAAATAATACAGATCTATAAACGCCTTAAAAATTCCCATCCTGATGACTGATAAATGACCATTTAATAGCCCCTTGCGCCATCCACCGTGGACCCGCCACTATATTTTAAAACAACGCTACAATATTTATGGATAGTCCCACACATCGGTATGATTTACGCGCATATTATAATGCTCATAATTTGACTCTTTCGCTTGAGTTATAACAACTCCTGAAACTCATTGTCAACTTTTATTTTGCACTTTTGTTTAACATTCTGTTGATCTTATTGTCATAACTGTGAGTATTTTTGTTTTCGAGATAAATAATAATTACACGAAGACAGCTTGTGATAAATTAGGGGCTTATTCTTAGGCACGAAGTTATTTTTCTTTGTTGGAAACGTCAAGTGTGTCTGGTTCGTTAATCTAGGGGGGATTATTATATCATGGAGCGTGTCTTGCAAAGTATAGTTTGACAAGTCTTCGATTCGGGGATACATTTGTTTATACTATTGCTTCACTGAAAAAGTTACTAAAATAATATCTGAAATATGCCGGAGGAAATGATAGTTTATGTTTGAAACTTCGACTCTCGTTTAAGGGATATAAGTTTTTAATCTTCACTTGAATAAACAAATATTTAGTCCCATGCAGTGATTATCAGGCTTATGTAACCCTACTTTAAGAAACACATTTGTCTTCAACAATGGATGGGAGGTGTTTTCCGCTTTGCAAACAATAGTCGTTACTAAATTTCTTAATACGTCAAAGAAAACATACATGTCAGTATTAATAAGAAAGTTATAAAAAACGTCACAATTCCCGAACTATAAAATTTCGGTCACAACTGTCTAAATAATTTAATTGCACGTATGTCTTGAAACTCACATATTCCTGCCTCTAATGTGGAAATAGTTTAAAGTATTACTATCAATATAAAATAAAATATTAGCCCGTTTGTCTGACGTCAGCAATGGTCTGAAATATATGACGGTATGCCAGGAATTAATCGCTTGTATCCGACGATTAATTACATGTTTATCGAATTATATTACAAGGTGTAGTGACGTAGACATATTTTCTATTTTCATTTGTTTTAAATTTTGTTTACGAGCTCATATCTAAAAACATGGTGTCGGAATTAATTTCTTGGTTTATTTGCAGATTCAAAACGCTTGTTGATTGAATTTATTTAAAACAATAAAAAAGTTTTAATTGCTATTTTTCTACAGCTTTTAGTTTTTTTTTTTGATCTTATTAAAATGGAAATTTTGGTAATTTATTTCTACTAATAATTATTAGGCTAATAAAGAAGAATAATATTTTCTTTTAAATTTTTTTATACATAATCGATGAGTTTTTTTGAGACGAAATTTTTCTGTAGACGATTACTGTAATATTTTATTTTTAGTGTAAAAAAAATTATATCACATTATAGAATGTATATTTTAGGCTACATAATTTTACGTCAGCGAAATAAAAAATAAGAATTTAAGTCTATAAAGATTATTAAGTATATGCAAATAATTTAATGTGCACATAGCCTAACTCTAGCTTCGTTTTTAACGATAATTCTCTTTAATATGACAACATGATTTGTCACCGAATAAGTTTTTGCGGAAAATTGCGTAAAATTTCCGCATTTTTTGCATAATAATTTTATTGTCTACTCTGTTAATGTCTAATAATTTATAACCGTAAGCTTTTTACCCATTAACTTACTATAAATAATATTTTAATAACTTCAAGAATTCGGATTTGATATTAACAAAACTTAAACATTATTTAAGTGTTTTTGATGTTATTTTTGCGTATATTTAGGTAACTTGAAGCCACATATCTTCAATGTTTGTAATGTTATTTTAAGCACAAAGACTCATAACAGTCCCACTGTTGGGCTTGAAATCACTGGAAGCCTAGAACATTCTCCACCCTGTTATTACATTGCGTGAAAGACGTAGACAAACTTAGCGTAAGAAATTTTACCATGTTACTTTATTGTTGGTTGGTGAAAGATGTAGACAAACTTAGTGTAAGAAGTTTATGCTACTGAGATACCTCCAAAATGGTTTAACTGAATTCTTATGATAATCAAAACAGACTCTTAAACGTGCTCCCTAAGGCACGAAATTGTTTAAAAAAATTATTGTAACAATATCCATTTTTCTAACGACCGCGCCCGCAGTTGCTTAGGTAATACCTACTATCATTTACTTTGTTCGACGCAAATCACCATACTATAAGCGCTGTAATAAAACTATAATTATTATTAAACTATGTCAACTAATTATAATTATTATCTTACGTTTTAAGATACTGTTACAATTTAAATTTAGAATGTTTAGCATTTCCATATCAAATTATCGTTTATCTTAATTTCCGATGTTTATAATACAGGCCCATTTGTTACTATAAGTTATCTTATGGTCTTTTCTAATACAGCGATTTATGGAAATTACTATTCATTTTCAGTAATAGCGTCGTTCAAAGGTTTGTTATATTTTATATGATTTTTATTTTCAAAACATTAGTCTAATAAATTGAAAATTATTTCCTAACGACAGACATCATTATACAATTCTAATCGTAGAAGCTTCTAATTTTACTAGTTTTAATAACCGGGAAACAATTAAGATGTCTGACCCGAAAATCGAACCCGGATCTTTTCGACCAGTACTAAGCAATGACTAAGCCAGTTTGGTCGATTTATTCGACCAATATATTGAATCAAAGAGTTCTCCACATCAGACGTCTTATTCCTGTTGACAGAAAAAAGCGAACAGTCGAATAAAACGTATAAAATTATGCATTTTCCGCCCCATATGCTCGGGTGCTAATTTTATTCAAATTGGTCATTTTATACAAATATGACATGTATATGACATGTCTGGGCGCAGTGAATTTCGATTATGACAGCTTCGGTTTGTGTTTAATAAAGGATTTTATGCGTCTGACTGTACTTGTGATTAGTACTGGCGCGCACGGAATTCGAAAGTGTTTAAAAATAATAACCATTTCTTTGTGACATTATTACTTTGACCGCGGTAATAGGTACTTGTTTTGTCTTCATTTCATCCTTATAGGGGATGAATTTTGAAAATTCTTTCTTTATTCTATATTCATTCACCCATCTAAGTAACTTTTCATGGGTTAAGTTTAGGTTAGAATTGGTCGCTGTTGTTATTCTTAAGTTATCATTTTTAAAATACAAAAAAATTCTTACATTTCTTTAAACTTTCCCGATATTTTTTTATTCAGTTAAACAATTCAAAACTTTGAATTGTTATTTCTACAATCAAACTTTCATTTTTTGTCAAATATTTTGTCAAATACGCAAGCACACAATAAAAAAAATAGTTTACGGTCGATTTTAATTTATGTAGGTAATATTAAAAAAAATTGTCTGAATATCAAACCAAACACAATACGAAAACCAATATAAGTAGTAGGTATAAGTAATAAATACCTTAAAACCACAACAGCTATACGGAAGGGGACACAGGGGTATTATATCAAGGGATGAAATGTTTAACCCTGTAAATTATTTAGTTACGTTTCACGTCACGTCTGATGATGGATCGGGGTAATAATTGCGTCACGCCTCCCCCCCACGAATTGGGGAGGTTATTGATGAGCCAAATAGGTTTTCTTTGTTTTTAAAAGCGTTGGGGTTGACTGTACATTGTACACTTAGATGGAAATAATTGTGTTGTGTTTAATGATTGTGAGCGATTTGGGGTTAATCGAGCGATGGGTTGTTGGATTTTTTTTCTTTTAATTAAAGGTAGGTACCTACTCAAATACGCTTATAGTTTGGTAGTTGTGTTAATCCTAGTGGCAACAATTTGTTATGCACTTCCGTGCTTTTGAAGGCACATTAAGTTGGGCAAATAAAACAACCGAAATGGGGAAGGGCATATTTTGGGTTTATTACACAATACGTTATTCAGTACTCTTATTTGGGAACATTTTTCATCATAAAAGTAGTATTTTAATTCATCATTAACCACCCATTCCTTCCCTGTTTTCATCTAAACTCACTTCCCTATTTTAATTTCCATGCAAGAAAAACCAAGACACCTTTTTGGTGCATTACGTAATACTTAAAAATCACCTAATATTTTATCAACTCCAAAAGTACCCTAATAATTTTCAATCACCTATTAATAATAGAGAGATATTTAATAGTTCATAAGCATGTCTATACAGCGATTTAAACGTATAACTTATACCTTTATACTCAAACCAATCCCTTACTCAAACACGAGCAAAGCGTTAACATAACACAACACGCCTAATAAAACTCCCAACAAAACAGTATGGAAGCCCGAAAACAAATTATCCACCCTTACAATAGACCTTTCCTAATAACAGGCGAACAAAGCCCCCTAGCGGGTATAATCTCCATTCAAGTTGTCGGCAATCCGTCAAGAGATGGCGTTACAATGGGGATTAGCGTGTGTTATTACGTCACTGTGGTTCGACTGCGTTATGATCGAGCGCGAATATTACGGATTATGACGGCTCCC
>LGAG01000419.1:180234-190573 GCA_001278395.1 Lerema accius | reverse complement strand
TAAATTAAATTTAGCAATAAAATACATTTTTCTGAAAAATTTCTTAATGATTTTTTATTTTTACCGTTAAAAAAGATTCGTTCTTAGTTCCGGGTAAATCACGTAGTAGAGAAAAATATAGGAATATTAATATCTTTGCCACTAGTCAGTAAACAACTTTACCTATACTATTGAACACAAAAGAATTATAAATTAGTCATTTGAATATAACATTCATTAACTTTGAAATATTGCCTTTAGATCCGCGTTTCCTTGTTCATTAGAGTTTTGCTAATATAAATAATCTCCATCCAATATAATATATTCAATATATAAATACATATTTAGAAAATTATCCGTTAAAATTAATTGACATCAAAAGAATTAATATAAAAAATGATGGACACAAATGCGACAAAAGTGTTGACAAAATTTATACTTTTTGTTGCAAAAAATATGGATTTATGACAAAAACTAAGGTCAATGATAGACGAAGTCTATAAAAAATATAATCTGCCAATAAATTTTAAAATTGTTGTTGTTTAAATCCCTTTACGAATAAAATCTTTATTACCATAAGGCATTTATATTTTTCCTAATATTCAAATGTTTTTCCTAACTTTGCTTAGAAAAAGTTAGAAAATAACGTCAATAATTAATTAAAGTTAATAATAATTTTATAAGAAAATATTGTCAATATTAAACTATACTTGAAAACGTGAAATAGGAAAAATCCATCAGCATTACAAATTATGAACACTACACTACAATGCACTAGTAATAAACTACACCTATGCCATTAATAACACGTTAATTATAGCACTAAACCTAGTTAGTTGAACCTCGTCATAAGACCAAGGCCTTAAAGCATTAGGCTTCCGAAGCACAGATGCGCTCAAAAAAAAATTAACACCAACGGTCACCCATCCTATGCATCTGGATCGAGAGCCCACTATTTTTCTTGGCGTACCGAAATGAAATTTATAGGACATTTAGTTAAAACTAGTTAAAACTTAAAGCAAATACTCATTAATTTCTTAAACGTAAAGATGTTACGGGCAAATGTTTTGGGCCCTCAGTTCAGATGCCTACAGAAATTGGCATGATATAAATCTTAGAAATCTATTTGCCTACCGCGCTCATTATTGATTAACTTCATCGACTTAAAATCGATTTAAGGGTGCGTACAGATTAAGTAACATAATTTATAACTTCTGTTATATAACATGAAACATATATAACAAGACCGTACACAGTAAAATAATCACAAATCGTCCACATTTATAAAACATGTTATTTAACTATGTTTTATAACATGTTTTGTTATATAGTTTGTACGCACCTTTACACATCATACTTTTGACTACGGAACCCTAAAACCCAATACATCCACGCCAAGGCCGGTATATTTACGATTTAACATGATTATGCTAATAAGTTGGTGTCTATTATCAATATTTCTCACGCGGCGACAACGAGTCTAGCTCACGAGTCATCGACCTTAGGAATTAAAATACAGAAGGCTTATCTTTATCGTATTTACGACCAGATTGCTTTACTTCGATACTGTTAAGTATTTCTCGACTTAGGTATATGTTACGGACCAGGTGGCTGATTTGGCATTATTCATAATGCCCAGTCAATATAAATAATGATTAGTAAACTTGGTCAAGTGATTAATAATTCAGCTGACGAGGATTATATTTATCATGTTCACTTAATGGCCACAGAAATAAAAAGGCTAATATTATAGAATTCATGTACAAAAAACAAACCAAACAGCTGAAATGGAACAAAGTATGTTAGGTTACATGCGTATGATTTTTTTTCAGCAGGATTCCGATGACGTTTGAGACATAGTTATAATGTAACGATGTTTTTTTGTGAACAGAATAACAACGACAATATAATGATTATAGTTTGGCGGATCGGACTTTGCATCGTAGTAATTGGGCAATATTCATAATGCCAATTTTTCACTTTATCCGCAACTTATCTTCCACCTGTTCACTTGTATTTTGGGGTAATTAAAACTGTAAAGATGTTGCATGTTTCCTCTTAAAATAGTACTCTATACTTTTTGTTAATAACTAATTTAATTTGTTACGACATTACCAGTACAACCAATGATATCTGTCTGTCTCTATCTTTAGTATTACCTAATAGTGCTCACGTCTAAAATGTAGTATGTGCTTATAAAAAAAAATGCACTTATAACACATTGAGTTAAACCAAAACTTTTTTCTATGTTGCTGTATTGGTATATGTAGGTTGGTAATTAAGAGGGTTACTATGCTATATATTACTTGTAAAGTAACAAAAGTATCTTTGCTTTCTTTGATCTATTCCGGTCTGATCCCCAAACTCATCGGCTGCTATTTAATATTATTTTTATTTCCGGTCTGATCCACTTTTAAATTTTGACCTATTCCGTTCCCATCCCCCAAAGTGGACCAGTTATGTTAAATTATTTTGTATTCAGGATACCTTACTATTTATTAACACATTTTTGGACAGTCAGTGACAAAATGTGTACAGGTTCTTTTGCCATTATAGAAGGAGTCAGTGATTAACAAAAAGTAACTTATTTCGTAAAAAATACTTAAAATAAAAATCTGCTTTATTGAGGAGCAAATACTCACTAATACCAATACAAAATCACTCTACATTACTCACCGTGACATTAAAACATAAAACTCACAGACGGACACTAATTTAATTTTATATTATTATAACATACCTACGTGTTTTATGGTAATTAAATCAATGCGTGTTTTATTGGGCACAATCACCTTAATGACTGGTGTGGTATTACGTGAAATGATTCGGTTTTTAATTAGCTTTTGAGATAGTTTTGTTTACTGTGTTCACCACCAATGGAGCAGCGTGGTGGAGTATGCTCTAAGCCTCCTTAATGGGGAAGATGAATGGTACTTGGGATTAATATTGAAACGCTAACACACTCATACCCCCACAGTAGGATTCTCTGAGTCGCGGGTGACATGGACAACACAAATAACACATCACTAGCACCCATGACCCGAGAACAAACATTTATCTGTCATATAAATATCTGCCCCGGGCAGGGAATCGAACCCGGGACCCCTCGCTTCGCAGGCAGGGTCACTATCTATTAGGCTACGGGGTCGTCAAAATATTATCAAATATTAGTCAAATATTATCATAAAAATACACATAAAAATCATAATCTGCTAACTTTTACTTAGATAAGTTACGTTTGAGATGTTTTAAGGGATGTAAAAGTTCAATAGGCAAGTCCATTTGAAAAATTTTAAATTAATTAAAAATAAAAATACCATTAAATAATACACAAGATTTATAGCAATCTTGGTTTAAAACCATACCCGTAAACGGAATATTTAATATACCTATCGAACAAACTTCATAAGCACTCCATATAAAGTACTCAAGTGAATTCGACTATAGATAGACAGTCACACAGAGATTGAGAATAGAAATTTAAACTCATCAAAGAAATTTATGTCTCACTAAACGAACCCAAAACCCATTGAAAGGCAATCCGACATCGCAACCAGTGCGTCATATGGGTCATCAAAAAAATACGATCGTAAAAAAATTTAATAACTAAAATTCTAAACGAGTCCAAAAGAAAGTACCAAAAAAATTCAAATTCTGAACATATCGACGACCGCACGCCACAACGCAAAAAAAAATAAAAAAATATCACCGTAGTTCTTTGGTAAAAGTACCTGAAAAGTATTGAGAGCTATTGCCAAAAGGAACGGCATAAAAACCGTATCGGCCGCATCGATATCTGCTTAGCCATTTGCTAATTAAACCGCGCCGGCTTTGTGCGAAGATTTTGAAATTAGGACTAGCGGACATTGTTGTTGCGCCGTACAAGTATTTTCCATTGCATAAATATTTGTATGTTTCGTGTAAAATGTTTATCATTTTTTTGTGGGCAAATGGTTATAAGATTTTTCGATTACCTAAATATACCTCGGTTATCTAATAATATGTGACAGAAATGCTGATTACCTAGAGATCCAATCCAATTGTTAATTTTTTGGAAAGCTGCAATCGAATTATGCTCTGCTGTAACTCAGTAAGGAATTGACACAATGAAAAAGTTCCTTAAGGTTTTTTCATTTTCTTATTAATTCTAAATCTAAATTCACAAATGACTCTCCATTTCTCATTTGAATCCTTATCAACGCTCCCAAATAATCACATAACTTTTTTTGCCGGTTAAAATACAGGCTGCGACAAGCCCAAATGTGCGCTAACCCTAACAAAAACTTTGGTTTGGCTATGAGAAACTGTAAAGGCCGCAGAAAGAATTCTCGTTTTTCTCAAATAGTGATTTTGGAATATCCTTTTAGAATTCATTATGAGATGAGATATTTCCTAGTTTCGACTCTGGCTTTCAAAGATTTGCAACTTTTGGCTTTTATCAAAGATATTTTACACTACAGTTAATTAAATATTTCTTAAGCATTCGTGGCGACTCGAAAAAACTCCAATTGAAATTTTTTGTGTAAGAACGAGACGGCAAATCATTATCGTAAAGATGATAGCATCTTCATCATCAAGACCGGGCAGACGTTGTTCTGCAAATGGTTTCAACGAATTAAAGGTAGAAGGTTTAAAAATATGTTTAAACCGTTAATTCTTTAACTTTAACTGCATTACACAATTACCTATTAACATATTCCTTTCCAAGAATCTTATTAAGATGTAAACATTTGAATCCTTAAAACTGTCCAGTGAAGCTTGACCTCAGTTTTCTTAACAAATACACAGGAAGAAAGGTCCTGATGACTGGACAGTTAAATAAAATAGGGTTAAACAATAAAAGTGCGTTCTAACGAGCAATCAAAGATGGCAATCAAATAACTTTGTTGTTTTAACAGAGCTTCTCAAAGTGTGGTCCGCATACCATTAGGGTTTTTTTTTAATCTTTGTTGTCCGCAATAATAATGACATAGGATTATTTAGAGCTAATATGTCACAGACGAAAAAAATTATATGTATAGACTGAGACTTCAGAACAAATGTGCGTAGTAAAAAAAACGTTCTTATAAAATTATAACGTTTTCCGGCACATTGCTCGATAGGCCGTGCTCTGTGACATAATAAAGAAAAAAAAATACTTATTTTTTTTGTTTCTGAAGACTAAGTCTATACATTTTTTGTTCTATCATTCAATTTGTTTCTCCTGTATTTTTAGCAATCTGAATAATTTTTTCCCTGGTAATGATTTATTTGGTTTTAGAGTCATATTTTCCCCTTGCCGTGTAATCTATTGATTTTAACAGAATAAAAAAATACATCAGTAATGAGTATAATGATTTAAAAAAAACTATGGTGAACACTCGAGCTCAAATAGCTAAGTAATTAAGCAACTAATGGAACTCATCATTGTAATACTGGCACGAATTTGACTTTATTTTTTAATTTATGAAACTATTTAAAATAATTTGTGTTAACGGGTAAGTGTAACGTTTAGCATAATTCGATCAACAAAAATTAAATTAAAAAATTTAAAACATAGATTCTGAACCTAAAAGTTTGAGAGCCACTGTCTTACTGTTGTAAATCGTTTTTCATACTGTCTAACGGTATGGGGTAATATTTGATAGCTATTACTGTATAATTTTACCGTTGGGTAAGTTTATGGGGCCTAATGAAATAATTGTTGCTTGGAAGTGTAAAGTATTAAGGGGGGCGGGGGATTTATGGGTCACTATGGACCCCTTATTTATATGTCATAAAGATGTGCCGTAATTTATGTACAAGATAAATTTATTTATGTAAATATACATACAATTGTTTAGACTCCGTAAAAGTTACCCTAAGAACATAAGTATAGGCGGATTTCTATTGTTACGGAATTTTATTTATTGTTAATTTTGAAAAGTAAGTCAAAGTAAGTTAAAGTATTGCTTATTTCTGCTGATAAACTGTTTCGTAAAACTGAATTTTATAACTGTTATTGAGAGTACTATAAATATTTTAAAATGTAAAATGTTTAATTAAATTTATAAATATTACATACATTATAATCAATAGGTCATATTTGACAAGAAATTTCAATTCTTACCTGTAAATCTTCAGTCGGCGTTTTCATATCCACGGTCATTTGCTGATTTTGTACCTGAAACAATAATTAACATTTTAATTACCCCCTTTATTACCCTTTCTTACCCCCCATCCCCCTTAAATAACTTGTAAGATATCTCGGCTACACATGTTAACACGTAAGTAACATGTTTTTTCTTTTTCTATTCTACATCAAAAGAGCGAGAGGTAAAAAGCTTGTATTTGCTAATCACATAATGCGTATTTAAAATATTAGTCGTTCAATCACTACTCAGTTATGCTTTGAGATCTGCCGTGTAAATTGTGATCGCGCTACTATAAACCACTTGTTCTAATGTTTACTAGTAGCTATAGGCGATTGACTATAACGACTAATCGTAGGGTGTTCCTAAAACTAAAAATATAATTCGGTTTTTGTTCATAAAATAAAAACGAGTAGCTATTCTTTTGCTAGATACTTACGAGGTATTTAATATCTCTTACAGTGTGTTTGATCACACAGTTATCGATAATCAGTTACGTCTATCTGCTTAGCTATTTCCTAAACAGGATTACTGTAAATTGAAGAATTGTAAAATAGCCCCCGTATTTTCGAAAAAATTAAAACCTATTATTTTCAAAATCGAGACAAATCTAATGGCACCTCATAATGTTGACGGGGTGTCTTCTGTCAAGCCGTTTAGCCTTTAGAGCATGCCAGAGAAATGGACATACATACATACGCTCAAAAACATTAGCCTCCTAGTACATTCGGGTAACAATCACCTAAACTGGTTCTCAAGCATAAAAATCGCAAAAACAACATTTCTTTAACATGACAACATAATCAATTACTATCTTCATCTCACCGCTGCCGAGACAACAGGTACCCCGCAATCGATTCTTGAAGGCGGTTAAATTAAAAAAATATTTAAAAAAACGTCTGGAACAAAGGGACCGCGTCTTCGGCAAAATTCGCAGATTACCGCGGCATTCGATAAACCAATATCGCGTGTAGTCGTGTTGACGTGGATTGGTCTGCGTTCAGATCTATGGGTCAGAAATGGTCCAAATTTGAATGAGATCGGGTCAGATTTGGGCGTGAGGTAAGTTGGTGGAGTGATTTAAGTTACCTCTTTTGACGTTGTGTTAAATTTTTTGTGCGTGTTTCGTGATTATAAAAAAGTAAATTACTTGAAATTATGTAGGTACTTACCCAGTTTGCGTAGAAACGTGATTGATTAAGCTTTGAACTACAAATTGGTTAGCTATCGTTACTTTTGTTGTAGAAAGTTATGATTCATAATTGGCAATAAATATCTATTAATTACTTTCTAATACGCACATAACTTCAGAAGTGCGTGCTGGGAATCGAATTCGGGAATTCCCGTTCGGCAGACCAACACTCAAACCACTAAACTATCACTGCTTATTGAAAGACAAATACAGTAATTACTCTACAAACATTACAATACTATAGATATAATTTCAAACGGAATTTGTCGCAAACAAACCAGTTTTGGATAGCAAGCGAGATCAGATCGAGGTTTAATTACGATTTAATTCCGCGGCCAGTCCTCGTCGGCGTCACTATCGAGACAGTGTCAGGATGAAAGGAGCCGCCGGCGATTGTCACGGCATTGTGTCGTCACTCGTTAGTCCGCATTATCGTACTAAGATTTATTTTAACGATTAAGCCCGGACAAGGGATAGGCGGTAGCGGTTTGGAGTTTTGAATTACTTGGGAATTAAAAAAATAAAAATCAAATTATATTATTAGTAGGTATGAATACAATAAATACGATGAGTATGAATAGGGATAAGTATTGGAGTTTTTTGTTTATTATACTAGTTGGTAGTGACCTTGCCGGCGAAGCGAGGGGTCCGGGTTCGATTCCCGGCCGAGGTAGATATTTATATGACAGATAAATGTCTGTTCTCGGATCATGGGTGTTAGTGATGTTTTATTCATGTTGTCCGTGTCCTGGAATAATTAAAGTGTACATGTACCTACAACATGTACAGTACCTAGTTTTGTTTTAGAATAGCGAAGCTTAATGAACATTGACAGCTGTCATCTATAAATTGGTATTAAACGAATTATCATAGGTGTGAATACGTGACAGAACTCTTTGTAGTTATAACACTAGCATTATAGTTATTTATGATTTCTTTGTCTCTACAAATAATTCAGTTAAATACGTTATTCTCTTTACAATTACGCCACGACCGATCAACGATTAACGCTCAAAGGAGCAGTCATTTAACCGCAATTGGATTGTATGTGGTTTCGGTTCTAGCAACCACGGGCTAGTATTGTTAAGTAAACAATGGCTATTAATTATTCAACCGTTCGTTTAGTTAATTTCTGTGGGAAATTATCACTTGCTTCGGTTAAAATATCGTCAAGAAATCTATGTAACTGGGAGTTCTTCATAAAGTTCACAAAGTTATGAGAAGCCTGTGCATTTGTAGGTTATCTACTACGGTTAACCAACAGATATACTTTTACTAACAGTAACTACTAACTTCCACGCTCCCGTTACTAACCAATTAACAAATAAAAATAATAGTGTTAGTATTTACTCAAAGTTTTTTACACAGAAAAAATTGTGAAATGGACACATACAGACAGAAGCCCTCATTAACAGACAATTTATAGACATTGACATTCACGTCTGTCAACTATAGATATAGAGCTAATCTATAGTCTATAATTTGACTATAGATTAAAGTGAAATTTCGGCCGTAGAACCGCTCTAGTATCATTTATCAAAAAAACAAATATAAAGAAGACATACATACATACATGTCAGAGTTCCGACAATTTTACAACGATATAACTTCAAGTCATTCGTTTTCAATACCCGCAATCTTCCCCATAAAAGTGTAATGGCTTATTCAAGTGTGAGGAAAAAACGTGATAATTATCACTGAGAAAATGTTCATTAATACTATATCCGTGTTGAGAAGTTAAGAAGTTAATTCCATTCATCGCTATTCAGGTTATGGAGAAGTTAAAATTTTATTGTGATAATTACTGTTGTTATTGCTTACAGCTTTCACACTTTATTTTAATGTCCGTTAACGATTAACTTAAGATAATTATATCTCAAGTCCTATAAAAATAATCCGCTCAAGAAATCGTACTTCCATTGGTTTAAATGTTTATAATGTAACGGAAATTGTAGTAATAATAATAAATGCAAATAATGTCCTGTACCGATGAATAAACGTGTTCCTACAAAGCATGGAAACTCTCAAAATTGCTTCTGGTCACCAAAAAATGGGGGTATTTAAAAATATAATAGCTTAAGTCCCTCTAATAATGAAGACGAAGAAAATGATGATATAGGTTAATTATAACACTAATAAATTAATTAAAAAAATTGTTTGTTAATTGGTTAGTAAAATGTGTACATGTACACGTGTACATGTGTATGAGGATAGCAAAAGAGCTGGCAGTGCCACCATCTACCGTTCATGGATATCGTGAAAATTCGAGTAGGACTTTACAGGGACTGTATGTACTGATTGTATTTACATACCTATGTACCTATGTACCTATGTATGTTTGTCTGTATGTACGTCCATTTGTTTGGTACGTTCTACAGCTCAACCGGCTTGAGGAATTTCAATAGGTGAGATATCATTGAATTCGTCTCAAGTGTAGGTCTAGATTGTCATACGTTATAGGTACTCGTAGGTATATTTATTTTTAATGACCAACTCAATCTTAATTTTTTTTTGCCACATAGGTTTTACATACATACATGCTCACATAAATTCAAAATCATTTATTCATGTAAATCAATGATACAATGCACGTAATTTTTTTTTAAATCTACCCCCGTTTCGTAAAGCTGCTTTAATATGAAGGAGAAGATAGGGAAAAGAAACTCCCCGCACATCTATTTATGTTCGAAAACCATTACCATCTTAGTGCTCTCGGGTAAAAACACCAAACGCGGCGATACCGCAATGTCCGTAGCGATAACCATTGGGTTTAATTAATAAAAGACGGAGCGGACAGCTTCGGACAGGACAGGTGCGGACGAGAGACAGATAACGGACGATAACGGATGTCGTCGGATGCTGTGTAGATACATACATACTTAGTATATACCTTTAAACCACATTGTACTGACGGATAATCGTATGTTATAGCAAAATTCTAGTTAATTTTTTCAAAAATATTTATTTAATATGCTGTTCTATACAATTAGTAATCGTAAAAAAAAACTTAACTTCCGAAAAATTATAAAGTTCCCCCTGAACACTAACCCCTACCTAC
>LGAG01000419.1:149222-169471 GCA_001278395.1 Lerema accius | reverse complement strand
CTTTTAAAGTCGGTTTTTGTTTTTTTTCTTAAAATTAATTTTTATTTATATTATTAATTCAATTTAACAGAACACCCTGTATAAGGTATTCGCCCACTAAGCTATGGTCACGTGATCGGACAGTCTTCATTGCGAAAGTGCGAAACTTGAAATGGAAGGTTCAGCTCACTCTTAGCTCTTAGATAACCGTTTGATAAGATTGATCATTTGAAAGAGTACCTACTTGTCTTTATAATACACTAGACCGGGGAGACGTTGTGTGCTACATATCTTGACATTAGATACTCCAGACCTCGAATTTTCTTGTATTTTTAGTAAATGTTCATCATATCGGACAACTTTTGCTATGGCGGCGTTTTAATAAGTCTAATCGTTTAGCTGGTCCCTTAAAGTATCTCGACATCAGCACCACCTACTGGGTCCAACTGTGTCTTGAAACCATACTTGTTACTTCTAAAATACCTCACAAAAATGTTATTAAAATCGGATTATCCGTTTTGGAGGAGTTCCGTGACAAACACCTACGCTGTATTTTATATGCTCCAGGTGAGATCTTAGAAAGAGGTCCGTGTTCATTTCCCGGGCTAGATATTTGAGTTGGTAGAGTTTTCGGGATTTAAAGTATTATATGGTAGTAGTAGTTGTTCTAGTTGGTGAGTAGTAGTTGGTGGTTTATAGCCATAGGTAATGGAAAGCCGATCCCCGAGCATAGGACAAGGATAATAGAAGGCATATGTCACCACGCTGCTCCAGTGTGGATTAGCGGAAGAGTTAGTAGCCAATCAAATGTAAGATTTTTTATACCAATCAAGAACTTCAGATATTTCTTAAGAATTGTCATTTAATGAGGTATCGAAGGCTTAAAAAAGGCATGGAAAAGCTCAAGAAATTTTCCCACTAGCGGTCACCCATCCACTTTCAACCGCGCCCGCAGTTGCTTAACTTCATCGATCACTTAGTCGACGCAAGCCGCCAAGCCATGAGCGCTTCAGCTCAAAGTACCTACTTTACCGACGTTTATTTTTCCAACCAAATCAAACATCTAACAATAGACGGCTAACGTTATACAAATATTTCTCAATAGCATCGGATGGTATGACCATAAATGACCACTTGACCTTTGGGTAAAAAGATTCGCCTTGTCTGCGCATGCGCGTACGTGATGGATGGTGGTAGATCTATCATCTGTTATGTTATTGTCTTAGACCGGTGAAAGTTTCTTATACTAGTTTATATGGATGAATAAATAATTAAATCGGAGGTATTTTAAAAAATTAAGTCGATGTCTTAAAAAAAGATATTCAATAATAAATGCCATTAAGCGTATTTGTTAACCAGAGTAATATTGGCTTGAAGAATTGTCTTTGCGTTTGGATGTAAAAACGGCTTAACCAATTTGGATGCGCCTCATCTTCCAGACCATTGTGTCCAGCAAGTGTCCAATATACTTCCTTCCACCATTGAGCTCCATTATCAAATCTCAGTGGTAATATATTAATATATTGTCATATAATTACATAGATTATATCGGCATAGTTTAATGAAAATAGAAGAACTACAAATGAGTGAAATTAACATTGACAGATTTTCTTACATTCATTTGTTCAAGTTAAGCTGAAAAATCCTGTTATGTGAAAGTCTAATTACTATACCTAAGTATCTAAGTTTACAATATTTAATAAAATAATTAATAAACCCTAACACACTCATACTCCCGCAGTAGGATTCCCTGTGTCGCGGGTGGCACGTATAACACAAATAACACATCACTAACACCCATGACCCGAGAACAAATTAAATCTGTCACATATATATCTGCCCCAAAAGCGAACCCGGGACCCCTCGCTTCGCAGGCAGGGTCACTACCAACTAGGCTACGGGGTCGCCTAATGACAGTAACTTTTGTAATGCGTAAGCCTGCTCAATAAATAACTCCTAAACATCGGCCTTGACAAATTTGCGCCATTCCAAGTAACCATTACATTGTTTTGGCATACCTATTCTGTACTATTCATCGCACTTAGCCTAACTGGGACACTGTTGTAGTTCTGTGTAGAGAGACCAAGATAACTAGGTTTAGTGGAATTCCTAAATAAATAACGTTTCATTAGGTTAATTGCAGAAAGTATAATGTTACGACATCGTTACCGTTGTTTTTATCTTTAGGAAGTTTTTGACCAATTTAATGTAAATTACCCTGTGTGCAATAATATTGTTTATTTAGGTATGTTTTTTATCTTAAAATAAAAAAAGATTGTAGTCAGTTATTTGGTATTTTTTTCTTATGGTATATATTTAACACATTACATAACGTGACGTCGCCACGTTATATAACAATTGTAAAATATATACCAAGGTAAAAATTATAATACTTTATAATACCTACATAATATTGAAATAAAAAAAATGCAAATAATATTACCTACGTGCAGCTATGTAGCATACGTTCATACTGTAGCATAAAAAATTAGGCACCAATTTTGCTACATTTTTTAAATCCTGTACTTAAAGTTAAATCCTTACAAATAGAGACATATTTTAACATTTAGATATTTAAAATTATATCATAAATATATTATCCTTTTTAATATCCAGTTATGGTTACCCTAGTGTAGACCGACAATCTCTAAATACTCGCGAACAAGAAAATCTATTGGCCTTTACAAGCACTTAACAACACTAGGCTCTTGTGAACATAAGAGTTATGGAGGAATAGTGATCGTGGAGAATACCCTTCACTGGACATCTTACTGTATAGAGATCATTAATATAAGGTTAGGTATATACTTAGACCAAAAAATATTATAGACTCAGAAAAAAAGTGCAGATTTTTTTTTTCTTTTTTTACGTTTTACGCACGTCACCGAGCACGGCCTGTCGAGCAATGTACCGGAAAACGTTATCATTTGTTATTTACGTTGTTTTTTTCGAAAATGATAAGCAATAGAAGTAGACTTAATTTATTTATTTTACTTATATTATTTTTCTTTATTCGGGAAACATACAGGAATTTCATAATGTTATAATCGACATTTAAAATACCTATATCCTTTCATGAAATCTGTACCTACTTCGGACGTACCTAGGTAATTTATCTGTAGCATAAAATACCTTTTTTCCTTCCCAAGTTCAAACAAGGCACGCTTAACGCTGAACCTAGTTGAACGTAATTTGTCGTTAAGATTCACATTGAGCTAGAGTCATGACACTCGTAGACTGGTCTCGACACTCGAGACACTCGGTTGCGACACCGAGGACGGCTAACAATCGTAGAAGTGTTTACTGTAATGAAACCCTAGAGCGATGAGTGTCTGACAAATTAAATCGTTGTACGCCACCCATTGAGAATAGCAAATAGTAATGACTAAAATTTCTATTATAATAATTTATGTCATAAGATAAAGAATATAATTCAGACCAAAAAATATGAAGACTCTGTTTTCGGAACAAAAAAAGGTAGTCGAAAAAGCAAAGTAAATAACAAATGATAACGTTTCCCGGTACATTGCTTGGCAGACCGTGCTTGGTGACATGCGTCAGATCATGAGAAAAAAAAATACTATACTTTTTTGCTGTGAATACTGAGTTTACATATTTTTTTGTCTGAGGATAAATATTAATAGTAATATTTATAAACTTAATGTAGACATTATGAGTTGTGGTTGAATTTTGACCAAAAAGCGAGTACTTTAGTATAGATAATGGGATCTTATCAATGATAAGTTGAAGACAATTTCTTAAAACAACGAATGGAAACACCAAAGCTTAAACAATTATTGTAGAATTAGGAATTAAAGAGTTAGTTAAAAAATCTTTCTCTACAAAGTAAACATTATTACTTTCCTCTGCGTTAAGTATTTTAGAATTGTAAATAAACAACAAAAAAACTATTAGAAGACATTTATGGCAAATTCACACATTGATGAATAAGTAAAGGCCTATGCTTACCGTTTACACAATACTATCTCCGAATACATTGTACTAAGGCTGGTGTCATAGTGCTCGAGGTTTTACGATGGTCTGTTAAAAAAAAAGTCGAAATAAGAACGTCCTCCTTTTTTGATGTCAGTTTTAAATGGCTTCTATTTTGAGTGAAGAATAAATAAATAGACGAAGGAAGGCTATACTGGTGGGTTAATGTAAAATTTAAAGTATACCTGGAAACTTTCCAAAGAATATACATTTAGAAAATCAGATCAGATTTTTTTTTAACTTTATAACAAAAGTTGAAAGGAAATTCTACAGTAACAATTGCAAGGACATTAAAATTGAAAAATAACTGAGTCTAAGAACCCATTTTTTATTAATGAACAAAAAATGGAATGAAAAATATACGGTCTACAAGTATATTACATGAAATCAACCAAAATTAGTAGAGACCCCAGATAGAAAATTAAAATCAGCCAAAATTGGCTTTGCTGAGTCATTAATGTCCTAAAGAACTTTTATTTTGTATTAATTCGGACTTTTTTTTTTCTCCAACAAAAATATCACTATAACTCTCTTCGCCGTCCATCAGCAATACGACATCAGTATAAGTACAGTCGCAAACAAAACCGCTCTATGCAAACAGTGGAGAACAATCGACCACCATGCTGGCCCACCGCGCTTTGTTAACCACTTTCACAATTAACTCTCCAGCGAGGAATTTATGAGGAAAAGTGTCGTGTCACTTGTGAGTTTGTTTCGAGATTTACTTACTAGTAACTTGAGAATTGTGGTTTATCGGAAAAATTGGTGTCTAAATATTCGTTATAATCAATGTTTCTCTTAAGAGTTTTTAGCTGAACATCTTTTTCTGATGCGCAAGTTTCGAATAAGAGTCTTTTTGGAGGTATTATATTTGTCAGTCCACCAGCTAGGAAGGTGAAATTATGTTCAAGATTGACCTCTCAATCTTTCAAAATCGTAATCAATATTATGCATAACAGCGCAAACTTTTGTGAAATAAGGCCCTTTATGGCGAATATTTTAAGGGCAACACTTTGTCGAAATATCGGCAAAAACAAACATACATGAGTACCTTTTTACATTCCCGAATATTTTAAGGGATCAGCCAAACTATCAGAAATATTGAAATGCTGTCATAGCAAAACTTATCCAATATCATGAGTATTTACCAAAAATACATGAAAATTAAGGTCAGGAGTACCTAATTTGGAAAACTGAAGGATCAAACAAACTTATTCAACCAAACTATAAGTATAAGACATGATATTGTTACCTTAATGGCTCAGAATGGCTGTGAGATAATAACATAAAATATGTAGCATACAACGATTACATCGTTAATTCCCTTCGCTAGTATTACCATAGTCTAAAGGTTAAGCTATTCTATGAGCTATTGTGGCTTGTTAACAGCTGATCCAATTAACTATCCCTATGCAGTGTTAATTAAGCCGTGCTCTTCGTATCAAATGGTATTTAAAGTAGCAAACCATTTACGCCTCTATAGCTATGGAAATAAGGGTTATAATTATGTGAAGGTAAGTTTGGAGGCATTTGCATGAGAAAAATAAAAGTAAGTAGTTGTGATACAAAGTATTGTTAAGTTTGCAATTGATGCATTTATTACAATAGGGTCTGTATGACTTATTTGGGATTTATTTTGAAGTAAGCTGCTTCAAAGCACATAGTAAACAAGAAAAAGACAATATTCCTATGAAGTAAGATTCCCTGTGTTACAGATTTCAAGTTTTAATTGTAATAAAAAAAAAAATTGCTTATGTCACTCTCTTAATGGAGAAGAGTTTAATGACTCCTATGTCAAAATTATAGCCGTTTGGACTGTAGAGCGTTCCAAAGAACTGGATTATCGGACATACAGACAGACATACAAATTCTCAAAAAACTTTACCTTACTTCTGACGCAGTCGGTTAAATATAACACGTTATTTTATAGTTAAAACCTACGACCAAATTACAAAGCGATGGTCAGAGTCAATATTAGCTACCGAAGCATGTACAATGCAAATTAGTTCAAACACTAATGTTGTCTAAGTCCAAGTATTTGGTCCATTCAAAGGTCAAGAGGCCCCAAGTACCTCCAACGCAGTTACGCGTTATTGTAGGACACCGTTAATATTAGTGCTTTATTTATCGCGTTAAAAATGGGGCTGAGGAAGAAAATTACTTACTAAACTACTTAGAGCAATATTAATATAACTTAGTAATTTCGTATTAAAAATATTAGAAATTGACAATGCATTTATAATTATTACCTTATCTTACGGTCCTATCCCATACTAACAATTCTTATTAAAAAAATAGGTATTACAAATGCAATTTTAATGCAATTAAATGCCTTTAACCGGATCACATATAAGAAAAATAAATAGATAGTCAGAACTTCGTTAATGTAGCTAAATGATTAACGGGGTGAATTTTAGTGCGATAATACAACGGCAAAACATCTTTAATTACATTGTAACTTTATAGACGTCACCTTTTTTAATAACAAATATTAAAAAAAAATAATAAAATAAAAAGATTTTTTTTCAGACAAGCTTTTATTACTCGTTAAGAATAAAAAAAAGAACTAAAAAGTGCAAAATTTTAAGTCCCTACTGTTAACCGTTGAGGAGTTCAATGGTCTGGAGCCAATCCTGGTAGCAGTATCACATCATGCTTGTTATAAACATGCATTGTCATCAGGACTGGACCAGTGTGTAACATTTTAGCTCAATCGGACACCGGGAAGTGGATGAAATGTAGCTTGCAAGATTTGATTACAAACACCGGGACAGGTGAAACTAAATAAAAGCTTGTAACAATAATAATTAGTATACCAACAGATACGTCCATATGACCAGAGCACAGTACATTCGTAACAAAAGTGATGTGAAACTTTAAAACCGGAGTCAGAGGTTAAGCATTATCTTATGTTAATGCATTGTCGGACGCGGCGTAAATCAATTATGGTACGTGACCTATGGAGGTCACTTGGGGTTCGATTCTAGCTTGATGCACCTGTCTGATGGAGTGTATATTAGCGATGAAAGAAAACGAAAAATGATTTTTTGAAGTTCTTGAAAAAGAGCTTTTTATTGGACTTTGCAAGGTGGGATTTTTTTTTAACGTGTTTATGTATGATGCATGTATGACGACCCCGTAGCCTAGTTGGTAGTGACCCTGCCTGCGAAGCGAGGGGTCCCGGGTTCGATTCCCGGTCAGCAGATATTTATGTAACAGATAAATGTTTGTTCTTGGGTCATGGGTGTTAGTTAAGTGTTATTTGTGTTGTCCATGCCACCCGCGACACGGAATCCTACTGCGGGGGTATGAGTGTGTTAGCGCTTATCTATGTATGTATTTATCTATGTATATATGTCCAATTTATTTGACAAGCTCTAGAGCCTAAATAGCTTCGCGGTTTTGAATATTATGGTCTGTCACTGGATTCGCCTCGGTTGTTGAGAGTGACATAGATTCTCTTTTTTTTTAAATAACCCCTAATTTTTTACTACTAGTAAAGTTAATTAAAGTTTTTAAGTATTTACTTTCGAGCCTCATATAAGTCGTTATAGCATATCGCTAACAATACGACGAATAGATAACACCTATTAGTGTGTTATGTAATGGAATGCAAAATTATTGTTGCTTCGGGCATTAGCCCTAACAGTTATTGTTCCTGATTTCCAGGTTTACTACTATACGACTTTATCTGCGAATAATTACTTTTAGCGATTGATTAGTTACTTTCATTTACTTTGAGTTTATTAGGGTCCATTTAAATGTTTTTCAATCTCAATTAAGATCTTTGTAGACCTATCTAATTATGCTTGTAAGTTCCTAAGTATGCAAAAACATAAACATAATAGTTCCTAAACATTACTGGAATAATTGAGCAAAAGAATAGGGAAAGAGAGTTAAAATATTTCACACGAATTATTAATAAGTACCTACTCCTACACCGGAAACATAAATTTTCACTAATGGCAACACCATTTAAATAGCAGGCCAGAAACTTTTCGCTTCACCTATGTATAAAACATTAAGTTTAAGTCAGAACAAAATCTACCCGGTCTTCTAGTAATTAAATTGGAAAGCAACTAGTTATTATTTTCAACGAAAATAGCTCTCAAACGCTTCGAATAACGAAGTAACTATTTTCTAATCTGTGGTTAAAGGGCATTACACACGATAGGAGGAAATAAAGTCGGACACACAAGCACCACTCACAATAGTTCTAATCGTCATGATTTAGCAGTTTTTAACATCTCTTACAGTTGGTAATCTAATTGTCAGATTGTATTCTGATTTGTTGATTGTGTGCTCATCGATTTGATGTACCGTCGGCCAAAAAGTCCATGCATAAGGAATATACAAAATGGTAGCTTAATGGAAAAGATTGTTAAACAAGGACCACGTACTGTTGATTACAAAACTATACAATAAAATGAGAAGCTCTCTAAGTAACTACTTATTTAGTTATACCTAAGGGCACCTTCAGAAAAGTTTTTTTAAATGCGACGAAAACGCACGTTTGAATTAGGTACGTAACATGCACTAACCTTAATGGTGCGTTTAAAAAACGTCATTTGCGCTTATTTCGGATGAATACAATTTTCTAAGCCAATTCGGAGTCCTACAAACACGCCCTTGAAATGCCTAAATTTTCGAGCAATAAAAAAACAAAAAAGGTATTTCTGATGAACATCAATGACTAAACTCAACTCATGGCTCATGGCTACATATGGCGTTAAAAAAAAGGAAAAAAAAAATCCAAAAATCCAAAAAATTTTTTTTGCTGACGGTACATTAGTCGTGTTCTAAGCGCGTTAAGACATCGCGGTGATACAAAGCGCCTAGTGAGTGTACGGTCAGTACTTACCGTGTTATTTGGCAACAAACCCGCTCCGCTTATAATAATATTATCATTACCGACAAAAAACTACCGTTTACGACCTTATAATCTATTAGAGTGTTGGAAAATCGATTGTACCTCTACTCTTTGTTGCGCACCGTACTTTTTGAGTATAGGTACACTTTGCATCTACTATACCTACATTTTTAATTGTAACGATTTATAATTTCAGCCACATACAAAAAATATATATAGGCAGTCTTCGGAACAAAGAAGGCGTAGATTTTTGTTCTAAGATTTCAGCAACGGTTAAGTATAAACGTTGTAGCTACGTAATGTTAACGATGTCTTGGGTTCGACTCCCAGTGAGACGGAGTTACGTAAAGTAGGCATATTAAACGTAACTAATAGAGTGGCCCCTTACTTCACCTGCTTATGCGCTCATAGCCGGGTTTGCGTTGATCCCTAATCAACGAAGTTAAGCAAATTCGCCGCGGTCGAAAAGTGGATGGGTGACCGCTAGTGACAAAAATTATTGCGTTTCCGTGCTTCAGAGGGCACGTTACACTGCAGGTTTCGCTTGTTATCGTTAGATGACAATCGTTAAGCCTTGTTTAAAGCTTTAGGGTAACAAAATCTTGCAGAATTTGGATTGGGTAACCTTTTCACTGATCCGCACTGGGGCAGCGTGGTGGAGTATGCTCTAGGCCTCCTCAGTTATGAGAGACCTGTACTCAGTAGTAGGTCGTTAATGGATTCCTAAGAGAAGTACAGATATACAAACGTACATATTTCATAACACTGACTGACAAGTGATGGAGTGCCGCGTAGGATTCGCTCGTAAATGCTTGTACTGTTAGAACAACTATTATTTTCAATTTACCTATCACATTAAGGTTTGATTTCACACTATGGCAGCGCTTGCTTTATGAGAATTGATCTGAGTTATATACTTAAGCGGGTTAAGTTGTTTTAAAATAGGATATTTCGTGAAAATTTCGTATTTATTAAGTACTCCCTCTTTCAGTCAAAACTGTGATGTTTATGGGGCCAACCAGCGTCGTGGTAATCGTTTAATTTAGAAATGCAAGTGCCAAAAATCGTTTTAACACTACCCAGTTAATAGATGACAAGGATAGCAAACATAAGGTAATGCGTAACATAGGGTTCCGTAGACCACTCATCAGGGTTCCGCGAAAAAACGGTAAACTTCGGGTAATCTATACAAATTCACCGTAAAAAAGTAAAATAAATTAATAATTTTATTGTGTGTGATTGTGTGTATGTTTAATTTTTGATACCGTGTTTGTGTATGTTTATTTACTTTTACAAATTCTTTGCCCGCAATATAAAGACTATCGCGACCATAGGTCGGCTGGTAGAAAATGGCTTTAGGCATTAAGCCAGCCTTTTGTATTATACTTATTTTTAAGGTTTATACAATAAAGATTTTAAATCATCATCATACTTAATAAAAATGTTGATTGACTGACAGACACGCTACAGCCTAAACGAGTAGACCTGGAAGCTTGAAACTTGGCTCAGAGGTTCCTTTTAAAGTGTAGGGGAGCACTAAGAACGGATTTTTGGAAATTCACTCTTTAAGGGGGGAAATAGGGGATGAAAGTTTGTATGAAAATTAACCAAATTTTAAAGCAGTTTTCAAATTCGTATTTGGGTTTATGGTTGAAAGGAATAAAAAACCTAATTCAACGATTTTTTTAAATCAACCCTTAAGGGGGTAAATATCACCGCAAAACTATAATTTCCGCAAGCAAAGCTGCGGGCAACAGCTCGTAAGTAAATAAAATTTTAAATAGCAGTGAAAGTTTCCCGCCATTCGCTCATGGCTTGTACCAACTGTCAGTCTGACAGATGCTCAGTCAGTCCCATCAATCATAGTGAAACAATCGCCAGGTCAGCACTTCTATCGATGACAGATTGTCAGTGATTCTAAGCTATTGGCCGTAATACGATCGTAAAACTGACTTTGTTTCATTGACGATTCGGTTTACGATTTATGATTGATTTGAAATGTTGCTTATAAGGACAATAATGATAATTTGAATAAGGAATTTTCTTATGTTTTAGCGAAATGGAGGGGGAGGTATTTTTACTTGTTTTAAAGTAAAGTATGTTGTATGGTGTTGTTTATTATACATTTTTGTAGGGAAACATTAATAAAATTTTGCAATTTCAAAGCCTGATATTTCTCAAATGGAACACTAAATAAAAGAAAAAGTAAAACCTTAATCAGTTTTCTAGCGCTAAGTATAAGTAAGTTACGTCCAAGAAGGACAGACAGACAGACAGATAACGGACACAGTAAAACTATTTAGGTCTCCAATTTTCCAACTGAACCCTAAGAATCAGCATGACTTACACAATGATACGGAATCTTTCTCAAACGAGTACCTCTCACACTTGACCTGTTTTTCTATTCACTTAAAATGCCCATTAAACACCACAGTAGGTTTATGACAATTCTATAACGCACCCATGTAGCGAAAGAAGTATTTTGGTCATTAATAGTTGCTTGTAAAAGGTCATTTGTATGAATATCGAAATTTCATATTCACTATAAATTAAAATAAGAAAATTATTGACTTGTTACTATGATGTGTTTTTAATTGATTAATATAACTTAGAAAGGCTTTTAAAGTGTCGCGTTTTGAATATGATAAAATTATTATAAAATTCACTACATATTGTTTTTTAAAAATCTTTAATTTAAGCGATGGTTTTAATAAAATATAAACAATAATACTGTCACAAAAATAACAGCCTCAACCAGAAATCGAATCCTAAACCCTTGTACCTAAGACTGTAAACCAGTTACACAAGATCTAAAGATAGATCTAAAGATAAATCTAAAGATAAATCTAAAGATAGATTTATGTACACAAATAAAAATATCAGCAAAAAAATGTCCAGCAAAATTAATTCTTGTTACGCATCCTCTACGACACTAGCGATAACTTTCCAACATTTTCCCACATTATAACAGTAACACACAACACACACACACACACACACACACAGCACTCACTCACACACACACACAGCACCGACCGGTTGGAAAGCGGATCGCAAAAACTGATCGTAACTAAGATGGCCTTCTCTACAATGGGATGCGAAACAATTATTAAGATACTAGACACTAGTCGTAGCTTTAATCAAAGAAAAATGGCTTTAAGACCTATTTTAAGAGAATCTATTTCTTAGATGACTGTAACCTTTGATGCCTGATCACAAAGTTCTAGACATCAAGATTATCCTAAATACTAAAATCTTTTATATCCTATCTCTATGTATAGATAGTTTATCTGTGCTAAGTTTCATCTTAAACAAAGTAGGTACTAACATTTATAATATTAGAAAAAATCTAGTAGATAACCTTACAGTAAAAATGCCTAATGTTAGTAGATAGATATTCTAGAGGGCGAAAGGTACAGCGTACATTAGTGTAATATGCAACAAAATACGAAGTTCTGAAACAAAGCTACAATTTAATACTCATTTTCATCATATTGCAGATTACTATAAGATATTTATTATTTATTAAATATTAATACTGTATATTCTAAATTATTTGTGCTAATTAAAACATTCATAATTTAATTTTATTAATATAATAATTAGGAATCTATAATTAATTTAAATATAAAAATACACCTGTTCCCACAATCATTAGGTAAGTTATTCGCTATATCTTAGTAGGCATACGAAGATAGAACAAGTCTTTCAACAAAGATGTAAAGAGGACTAGAAGTCGCGCTTGAAGTTTTCATTTTATATGCTTTGTGATTTGTTAGAAAATTTAAGTATTGACTGGCATTTCTGGGTTAGATCTTCGTAAAAAAAAATCAGTACGAAAATAAATAATTTATAAAAAATCATTATTTTATATTTTTTAAACTCTCTGCGTCAATTTTCACACACAGCCATTTCAATTATAAGCAAACTAGGTTAAAGTGACCGACGTAAATATCAAAAGATAACAAAGATCATGTCGACTGCAGCAATTAAGATAGTCGGTACTACATTTTGGCCAATTTCGTTTTATTGCATTAAAAGTCTTAGAATATCCATATCTTTGACCTCACAAAGTATCAAGTTTCAAAAAGGTCATTTTCTATGTTTTTCACTTGGATAAAAGTCGGATCTTTTCGTGGCGCCTGATTAACAGTGTCGGTAGATCTGTTTCGACGTTGTTCCCGGAGTGTGCGGGGGTAAAGGGGACGCGGATCTGCCAGTTCCCACCTTGTTGCTAGTTCCGTATTTTAAAATATCCATAATGTAGAATGAGTTAGATTAGTATTTTTATTATTTTAATCACGCTTTTTTTCATGAAAATTTGAAATTATATATTAAGCGCTTAATATTGTCGCAAGTGCCAGACCCTACAGTGTTAACGGATTTTCTTTTATCTCTTTGGGTCGGATGTACCATATCCTACAATATTACTTGTTGGATTATCTTTGCCATTTGTCGTATGTGGTACTACCGACTTTGTTACCTGTCTTATATCATCCTATTTTATTCGGATATGGTACTATCGACTCTGTTGCTTGTATAAGTTAATATCGGATATGTACTACCGACATTGTTAGTTGTAAATCACATCATTTTTAGGTTGGATGTGGTAAAACTTACTTTATAAGGGATGATTCTCATTAGAGATGACCGTGCCCGGGCCAAGCCGTGTGCATGGCCCGGACGGGGTACGAATTCAAAACGTTACATACGTATTTCGTCGTATCGGGGCGCCATAGGATACTAAACCCAATCCTATGCCGGAAGACCAGGGTGTAGTAAAGGGCGATAGAAGCTAACCGCGCGTTGTAAGGCTCACATAAGGTTTATATTATCAATTATTATTAACTAGTGGACCCGCCCTCGCTTGGCTTCTGTAAACGTATACCGAAACGAGGATAAAAAAAGTACCCTAAGTTACTCCTTACTATAATACTAACGATTAGGTACTAACAGGAATAACTACTACTACTAACAGGACTAACCTGTACTACGAAATTCCGTGGTCTCCACACTAATGAATTAACAAAAACTAATGTTTTCACTAACATCTGTAACAGAATCTATCAACCAACTTACAGTCCGCCCTTAGTCCTACTCGAAGCTTGTTACGATGTCCATGGACGGCAAGGGTTGGTGGCGCAGTCAGCTCGTTTGCTATCTTATAACCGTAAAAAAAAACATTTTGTATGAAACAATTTATATTACGCAGTACCTGATACGCGTCCGGGTCTGCTGACTGCTCGTCTACACCACGGTTTCTGTACGGTCCCGCCCCGCGTCATACTAAACGTACTATGTAATGTTTCAAATCCGTGCCCCGTTCGGACCGCCATGGCTTGAACTAATGAGAATCATCCCTTAATCGAATATTCCTAGTAATATTAAAGTCGGATATGTCGTACCTATATTGTTTTATAACGTTCCATAAACACCAACAAGCATATAAAATTATGTTTGGTACTCTACGGCTGCCTTTCCACCAGAGGATGTGCTATGCAGCTATGCTGCGAAGATGTAATAGCCATCCGTTTCCACCAGTGCTAAGCTATTGTAGATCAATGAATGTGATTGGTGGATATGAAACGCATCTACAGAATCGTAGCATAGCACATCTCTGGTGGAAAGGCACGCTTAAATCTCAAGTACCACATTGAGTCCTGAAACATTTAAATCTAATTTGAAAGTCGCAGCTATGAACGCTATACGTAATGTTTGTGAAAGTGTTTCTATCAGTAGGTGCTATTTCACCCAGTCAGTATGGAGAAAAGGTACACTGTTGGGACTGACAAAGGATAAATTAACCAAGAGACAAGTTACACTGAGCATGGCACTGTTGCATGGCCCTTGCTACCACCGGACAAAACAATGGCAGGTTGGTTTTATGTTGCTTCTTAAAGCCCTGACAACGATAGATAATAATAAGAAATTCAGAAATTACATGCTCAAGCAATGGATAAAAGAAGACATTATTAAGATTATGGTGTGTGTTTGGTCAATACCACCCGACTAACAATTTAGTTGAAGCTTGGAGCTTCTAAGCTCATTGGCCGAAGATGCTTCTTACTACGAAGATCTTGTATTAGGGATTTCTGAAGGTAAAGAAGGGAAATATAGCAGAAACATCAATCAAAAGTAATAACAACGACATGTTTTTATTATACAGGAAGCCCAAATGGAACTTTTAAATGGCGAAATAACGATACGTCATTTCTTGGAGAAGCTTAGGTGATTCTTGCATTTAATATCAAGTTATAACAAACAAAAGTAGAGTTCAATAAATAACTTTTTCATCAAAGTGGAGAAATTAATGATTTTGTGTAAATAAATCAGAAATAGTAAAAAGCTGTGCTTGTATTAATGATTCTGATCCTGTATGATTTCATTCGGATACTTAGTACCTAAATAAAATTGTAAACTTTAGTGATTTTGTAAGAAATTGCGAATCAATGTTTTTACTTGTTAACTTGTGCACTTTTACACCTTTTTGTTTCAAGAACATGAAAATTAAATTTCTATAAAATTTAAATACTCTGTAATCCGTGGTTTTATTACGACAACGCCAGATAATAAAAAACGATACTAAAACTGTGATTTTGTTAACCTTCACAAGAAATAAAGACTTAGTGATTATTATTTTCTTTAATATTTATAAATATATTTGTGAACCATTTGCGAAATAAACCGTATTTATGTGATCAGGACTAAAAGTTCAGGTAGTAAATACCAGGTGTAGGTGTGTGTGTCGAACAAGATATGAGATATTAGAAAAGTTTGGACACTTAGAACATGAACATTTAATGTTTAATTAAGTTTTTTTTATGACGCCTGTAGTATCTACATGATAGTGAGTAGATAGAGTGCGGTTAACAGTGTAGGATATCCCACTTAAAACATAATTTATAATAAAAATTCCGCTAAATATTGTATGATATACCACATCCGACAAAAAGGATCGATACGACTCCAATCAATATTGTAGGATGTCCCATTTACGACATTTTATTGAGATGTTCAAACGGCGAATATTGTAGCATATGCTTTTTTTCAGCTTTCCTATATACATTTACACTTTTTGCCTAATTATCTTTTAGAGTACTAAAAACTATATCACATCATACCAAATATTGTAAAAATCCACAGTCTTATGTCGATTTTATTCATCTTAAAAACTTCATTTGGCCGTACTGAAAAGTAACACTTTTTCACTTCCGACTATCTTAATTGCTGCAGTCGATGTTGTCTTTCCGACTATTTCTAAATTTTTGTTGACACTTTTTTTAATTAGACAAAAAGCTACAAAATAAACTACTAAACTAAAAATTTTATCACTATTATTTGCCATGAGATAACCAGATTTTTTCTTGCTATTTACAATATACAATAACAATGTCGAACCTTTGCCTGTTTAACTATAACGGGTACTCACGATTTATGTATTCTACAACTATATTTTTAATTGCAAGAAAAATAGTCACAACAAGACTACTTAAGTTCGATATCGGTGTAAAATACAAAAAAATGTTTAGTGTTCACATTGTAATGTCGTATCTAGTAATTCTATATCGGGACGAATTGTCGATGTCTCGACCAGCGCTCAGCTCGTTGTCATACTACTTTCTACATAATTTTTTATGTCTAGTGATGTGATGACTACTTTTCATACTTGCTCTTTGTTAAAATCTGTTCTATAAATAACTGGTACAACACTAATTATATCTATCACTAATTATGTCTGTAAAGACGTTAGTCTAACTGTAAAAGGTGCTTACGATTTTCGACAATAATCGTGGGTACCTGTTACAGTGAGAAGCGAGTCAGACGCATATTCATCTTTTTTGTGTACCTATAAATATGTGTGTTAAAATGTGAGTGTTAAGTTTAGCCCTATTTTGAATTGGACGAATTAAAATAGTTGGTACTTACAACCTATTTTAATAACTCTAAAATACTCGTACTTACTTGACAGATTAAAATATAAGATCAAAACAGCAAATAAAATTGAGTTAGGTACCCAATAGAAAGTACTACTCGTAAAAAATTGGTTACACATAATTTTTTATTACACTTTTTACGAACCTGTATTAAGCTATCAGTTTGACAATGTAACCGATGTCAAAGTAAACAAAAAATGAGGCAAGAAACAACGAGATATATTTACAATTCAATATAGATAACTGGTTGTGAAGTACGATCGATTTGAGAGTTCGTTACAATCGAGCATAGCGTTTTGCATTACTTGGCAGGCTGTCTTATTGGCCGCGAGACAACTATAAGCTACGAGCTATAGTTTACAAAAGATAAGCCTTTTTATTGCTAAGTGTATTATTGTGTGAGTGCCGAAAAAAAACGTTTATATTCGATATTTTATTTTATTTGTCAGATATCACAAGGAAATTCAAATAACTGTATAGATATTTTTTTACGACTAAATAAGTAGGGATTGTGGTTAATTTTTAAATGTAAAAATTTATATACCTACCTTACTTAATTTTTCCCTAAACAAAAAAATGATTACATAAGGATTTCATTTATCAGTATTTTTTCTTTATAAACTATGATAAAGCCTACTACTAGTTCTACAATACTTTGGTCACTAATTTTATTCCTTGATCTATCAAAAAATTCAATTTGAATTTGTTAAATAACTTTTAAATTAAATAAAGCATAATTATCTGTGATCATTTATATACCGCTGATAATTATATTAATAATTTACTTAAAAAAACTGTGTCACTGATTTATTTAATTGCAATTATAAACATCGCTTAAGATCAACAGTCAAACACATCCCTAAAGAGAAATCTGAACCACTACCCGTATTACTCTGAGAGGAAATAACTCATATTTCAATCAACTAAAACAGATTTATTGGTATTTCATTGGCTGGCTACAATGGCATCGTAATTTCAAAGTATTGGGTTATCTATAACAGTTCTAATTTGCATAGAAACTTTGCTTATAACGGCAGGACTTCAATAATAGAGAATACTGTCAGTTTATCTTAACAGGTTGATATTAAAATGTGATAATATATTATATTATAGGTAAATTATAACGCAGATTTGTTCTTAGTGATAGTGGGATGTTATTGCGCGATTATTTAATGCTTTACTAAGTGCTTAGGTTCGAACTAGATAGGTATTTTAAAACATACATACAACTTCGTATTAAACAAAAACTTTTTTCGTGTGTCTATTGAGTTGCATGGATACAATTGTAAAAGATAAGAATTAAACTCGGGTCTTTTTGCGAGATGTATAATTTGTTCAAAACTACACAAAGAGTTATTTCTTAATTAATTTTACATTAGAAAAATATATGAAATGTATTAATACAACAAACATTTATTTTAAATTATATAATTACAGAAGAGCATCACTATTCTCTTTATTTCGCCGGCGCCACAAGAGATTGTATCTGAAGATGTGTCGTGAGATAACTCGCAATTTATTTGCAATATTATTTTAAGAACAATCATCAAATCAGTATTACTGGTCCATTGCTAAGGTTATATTTGCTCTAACAATTTGTTTAATACAAACATAGTAATAATTTTTTTGTAATCAGATTTCAATATCTTTTACAACTGGCCGAAAACACAAGTGAAAATGAATAGAAATAAAAACTTAATTTCAACTAATTAAAATTTTCAATGGTGTTTGAAAATAAGTGGCGACATCTTTCGTGATACTAACAAAACCTTCTATTGACTAAAACAATTAATAAAATATTTGCGGTTATGATGAATTTATGTAAATAAAATGTTTGCTAAGAAGTTCACATGACATTTTTGTTAGTATAGGAATTTACCTTGACTGTTACGAAACTCCCTTCCTGTCATTAACACAGATTTTAATGACACGTGACGAAGAATGCAGTAAATAAAACAGATCTTATCTCAAACACGAGATATTTATGATAATTTTATGATAAATTAATTATTATAATGTAATATTGATTTACTTTGTGAATATCTAGCTAATCATATAACGATTGCTAAAATACATCCAAATATTTATTTTAGATTTATTATAATTAATCCAGTTAGAAAAATCGTCATAAATTCATAAGATCAGCGATATTATATATGTTTATTTATGTTTTAATTTAATTTTAATTTATCACACACTTTCGTATCACAATATTATAAATCAATAATCAACATAATTAATCAACACTTTAAGTAGAACAAATTGAAGAAAGCTCAATCTATAAATAGTCGAATAAAAATGAATTGTCAGCAATAAGTCATTTGAATTGAATCATTCTAACCGGAGTCTTGTAACTGACAGCGAATCATTAATGATAGTGTACCGATTAATGATTGAATCTTGCGATTAAAACTGCAATTATTTATAGAAAATAGATTTATCTTGAGATTATCTGATACAATGTCTTAATTTCTTACGATTAAATTGTAGTTTAAAGAGCTAATAAACTTTTTATTATCGCATATAAACGAATAAAGCTATGGGTCTTTTCTGGTAGGCACAAATGAAAAAACAGCCCAATTGGGTAATTCTTTTATATTACATCATTAATGTAGAGCTAGATTACATACATCGAATGTTGTAAAATGATGCTTATTAAATATTAATAATTGTCTAAATTATTTTCCAGAACACAAAATATTAATTACAAGTAACCAGTAAATAATTAATGTATTTAGTACATTTTACCTATACACAAATTATGAGGCTTATCTTAAGATAGAATCTGTGGACAAATCATAACTGTGTGCAGGTCGCGGTGAGAACCGACCAACGCACCTGTGTTCAACCTGCCTCGACTAACCTGTTGTAGTGAGGGGAACGTTCGATATTGTATCGTATCGATAACATTATAATTTGTTAATTATACGATATAGATAGTAAGGGGTCGAAATAATTTAGTGTTGTAGAAGCAAAGGCTGATCGGGTTGCTTGTATTTTATCAAAAAAGAAAACATTAAGATACGAAAAAATATTTTAGCAATATATTTTACCAATATTTTAAATTATATACATTTTAAAAGGCTGTTAGGTATATTATTAAAGATATGGTTACGATTATTCAGTATGAATCTAAGAAATGAGTCGATATTTGAAACACAGTTATGAAGTGACTTAAGGAATCAAGGCATAAAAAACTTGGAATACATGGAAATAAAGGATTTTTTTATTGTACCACTTAATTGATCATTATTTAATGGCTAGTAATATTTGCATGATAATTTACTTTTTACAACGTTCTTTGGGATCCGTGAATAAAATAAATGTAGTGAATACATAGATACGAAGAATTATTTCACGTTATCGATGTCGATATCGATAGTTAGGCCCATCTCTCGCATGTTATCATAAATCACGCTCAAGAGTGAGCTCACACGCCAATCCAACGACGTTTGTCTTTCATTGAAGCTCAT
>LGAG01000419.1:137597-147933 GCA_001278395.1 Lerema accius | reverse complement strand
ACTGCTACCAGGATTGGCTCCAGACGATTGAACTCCTCAACGGTTAACAGTAGGGACTTGAAATTTTGCACTTTTTAACTTTTTAGTTCTTTTTCTTATTAACAAGTACTTAATAGATGCTTGTTTTTTTTTTAAACTTTTAATTTTACTTGTTTATAGCTTCAAAACAGATTATGCCCGAAATGATCGTTTCTAACTCGTTCAGTTTTGTGATTTCACATGATATATTGGCGTGTGTGTGTATGTGTGTTTGTACTTGATCATTTTGTCCATTGCAAAATGAAACTTATTAGTAACGAAATAGATATCACAGTTGTATTAGAAAAATGTGGGATTATTATAACTGTTAAATTTAGATTCAATAACTGCTACCGGATGGATGGATGGTGCGGTCACGATTATAAAGTATAATGGAGAATGACTTAGTTTGCTCTCATAGTAACGGATGCTGCAGGCTTGATTCCATTGCATCTCACGGGACGATTATATCGTTAGTTAGATACCTATCGATCGTTACGCAGACAGAATAAGTTATGGATGAAATTCGACCACGCCGACCTCGACCGGGTTTTCTAGTATTAGATAATTTTTTTGTTTTTTTTTTTAATGGGACGCTAAAACTGACTGACAGAAAACACAACAGATAGTGTCTAAAACACGACCGGTTAAAATAATCTGTTCCAAACGGGATTGAACCTGGCACCTCGCTGCCAACTCGGCTATAAAGCGACCGTTATCAAACGTATTATCGTTTGTTTAATATTAAAACTGCCAATCAGTGTTTGCAAACACTAAAAAAATAGATTGATTCTACCATATTCAAATAATTGGTATGCTTTCCAATTTACCACGCTGCGTAAATACCATTTTTGGTGGAATGACTCGAAATATACCAATTATAATTAAAGTCTAGTTTATAATGAAAGTCTATAGTTATAGTTATGTTTATATTGTTATTGTATGTGTTATTAAGAGATATTAAGAATAACTGGGTTATAAACAATAGATTGTTAACTATATCTGTTGAGATAGTTTACGAATAATACTTAAATTTTATTGTTTTAAAATCTAATTGAGATTTTTGTTATTGAAGTAGATGAAATTCAAACGATCTTACTTACATTTAATATCATTGGAATTTATTATGATATACTCAGGTATTTTTTTCTTGAGATTCTGAACTTTCATGTATGTGTGTATATATGTACATTTCTTTAGTAGACTCTAGAGCCTAAACAGCTTGAAATATTTCAAAGTATGGGGCTAAAGCATTATGTAACTGTAGGTATGTGTCCAAAATATACCACTAGAAAATGATATACCTACAGAAATCCAAGGTTTAAAAACGTGAAAATATTAAAGTTCGAAAAGCTCCAAAGCTACGTAGTTGAGCTTTTGTCAGCGCAGCGCAAATAACAAGACACAAACACTGCACCTTGTATACACTGACAGCTTCTATTGTGTGTACTAGCTTTAGATGTACGATGAATTGGTAATGGATGTGGTATGCCACATTTTTATATGCCGGAATAAGAGTATTTTTTGAGGATATGTAAATGCGTGTTAAAAATTTACTTATACATACTTAAACGTAGTCTGAAAGGGTTACTATTTTAGTCAAAAGGCGAGTAAATTGGTAACTGAATATCTCTCATATCATATTTATTACAGGTATTATTAGAGAGTATAAATAAATAACTAAGCCTTTTATTTTTTTTTACAAACTAATGACCTAGGTACTATAAATAAATAATTTTTGAAACCACTGACATCGTCTCAATTTTATGTTTTAACTTTATAACGATTAAAAAAAATTAATAAGCAGATTCAGATTACAGATGCCGCATCCAAAACTCTATTCTCACATCACTATCAACCCACTCGCACTGGACAACGCAGTGATGTCATACGAGTATGTAATCGCAGTATAGAATAGAAAACGCTAGTGTTTAAGTATTGCTTAATGTTAACGCAATCGCCCACGTTGCTGCTTTATTGTTCTTCTAAATAATATGAGGCAAATGGCTCTGTTGTTGTAATCTTTAAGACCAGAGGACCGGGTAGGAGTTTCTCTGTTGAAAGTCGGCAGTATTTATTAAGGAAAACTATTAGGACAACTAAATTATAAAAGACTAGCAATCGTCCGCGGCTCTGCCTGCGTAATTTTGCCGATCTCGCAATATTTTTTATTGCTGCTCCTCTGCTATTCAATCTTATCTTGATGTTATATATCCTATAGGCTTCCGCGAAAAAAAGACTACCTATCATACACTAAAATAATATTTCAAACTAAGTTTTAGGGCACACTTTGGAATCATGAACACACGTAGTAAATGTTATAATATTACTTTAAAAAAAAAATTGTCCCTATTTTCAACAGTTCGTTAAAAAAAATTAACAAAACATCTAGAACATTAAAAATTAGCTTCGGTTGTAACAAATACATCTTAGTAACGTACCGAATCCGATGCCAGTATAATATTTACAGTTACGAAGCATCTATGAATATGCAAGCGTTTAAATCCGAATTTGTTATTTCATTCTAATTAATTGGCAACCGTCGAATTGCCACCGAGAGCAATATATTATAAACTAAATTATGATAGAACATAGCGAATTGAAACAGCTACCATTTTTTAACCGAAACTTGAGAAGAGAAAATGGTACTCACTGTATAAGTGACGTAGTAATTAACATTTAATTTCTAAATAGTGATAGCTTAGTGGTTTCAACATGTGTCCTGATTAGGAGTTCCTAAGTTCAAATCCAGCGAGCAGCTCTTATTTTTAGAGTTATTTGTGTACCTATTAGCAAGTAATTAACGGTTGTTTTTAGTAAAGGAAAACTTTGAAAAGATACCCGTGGACTTTGAATTTTGTTTCATTTTAAATTGGCGTAAATTTTGAAGATAGTCAATTTGGCTTTAAAAATATTTTATAGTATATAGTTATAGATTTGTTACGTTTAATAAGGTAATTAAAGAATAAAAAAAGAATCTATTTTGAAAATAGATGAACCTATTTCGACACATATTTTTTACGTGATAACATACAAGTGACAGATAAAATATACAAGTTAGACTAGTATTTAATATTTGAGGTAGAAAAATTAATTTAAAACGAATACGAAATTTTATACTCATACGCTTAAAGATACAGGATGTATCCGACAATTTATGTTTCTATTAATAAAGTGTTTTGTTTCTATTCAGTAATAATCATAAATCACAGTAATATCATAAGATGTTTTTTATTATTTTTATGACACCAAGGACTAGAGTGCCATAAATTCTAGGTTAACGAACTTATCATATTTCATAAAATTACAATAACAAAATTAAGGCTCCATTTGAAATGCTAGAATTCCCAAACGTAAGTCGGTGGGATTTTTTGGAATGATTATTAATTTACATTATATTTTTTAAGCCTGACATAGCTCTAACTGCTATTTGGGTTTCTTTTATGTGTTAAAGAGAGACGTAAGAACAATTATAATTATTTTAAACTATAGTTACGCTACGTCCCTAGTAAATAATACAAATTATTTGCGGTCTCTTTCTTACAAAAGAGATCTATAATATTGAGCACTTTTCGTGCCTTATTTCAAACACGCTTATAATTATATCTAACATAGTATCTGCTTCATTTTATTTATAATATGATTTGCTAAGATAAAGATGAGTTACGTCTTGTAATCCGTCTTTAATAATAAGTGTCTATTTACTTCAAAACTGAAAAACCCCCATATCTCTTATTGCTTAGGTCATCTAAAATAGGTACCCCTTTTCTGCACCTTACGTAATATTTAACTATTTTAATAAACCCTATAAATAGCAACCAGTATGTTCTGTTATCACAAGTACTCGTACTGTATACTCGGCTGGCATAGCAGCATAGCACACAAGTGCAACATCGCTCGCATGTCGTAAAATCAATGTTTAGTCGCGCTTACATTTCGGAGCGGACAATGCAACCGATGTTTGTGTAGGCTGACCGTAAAATAAACTAGAAGTGGATATTGCGAAGGAAAATATACACATAGATACATTCTACCTTACATAACCTATATTTACATGGTAATGTTATTATCAGTCTGTTTAAGTGCACAATTTTCGTTAAATCCATTCAAGAATTAATATTTTAATAAGGCACAAACCAAATATGTAACCGTACTAATCATCCCTGCAGCCAGTACCTAATAGGTACTACCTATATGTCCCAATTCTGGTCATTTTAATCCATACAACGTAGCGTGTGAAGGAAAGAAAAATAGCTAAATGTCTTTAGTTAGAAACTTTTAAGTTTATGATATTAGAAGGAAAAGGATGAAAGCAAAACTTAATTGACTTTTCTTTATAGTACCATTAGTACTATATTTATGACAAAGCACTTGTCGTTATTATTCTATCCAAAAAAAAACTAGTTTATAAAGTAAACTTAAAACTTTCAAAATTTACACCCACGCTATAATTTTCGGAATTACTAAAATTAAAAAAAATACGTTTATAACTAGAACTGTCCCATTAAAATCAAATAGCATGGTGACCCCACCAAAAAACCCGCTTAGAGAAATATTTATAGGAATTTTGCAACAAAGCCACGATCAATTTATGTAGGCTAGCGAAATTAGCCAACTTCCTTCGAAGCCTGTTCCACACAACACTTGTATAGCTGGTCGCGATGTTGTGAATTGAATCATGTGTGAATAATCTAACAGCTTTTATGTAAGTTAGTTTATTGAACGAAATCGATAAATTAATACGTGAACAGTTTAAATCTAAATACCTTTCTAAGAATAATATGGGCATTTAAAAGATTGATTTTTTCAATGTGTAATTGTCTATTTTTATTTAACGTTAGTAGGTACTACATTTGACTTAAGATAGCAGAAAAAATCCACACTACCACATTGTATTTGACACAGAAATGTCACACATATCAAACGGAATTCTTACGACAGACAATAAAAAGAGACATGTGCCCACGTAATTGATGAACTAACGCCAAAAATTATTGACCGTTCTTCCTAAACTTCAGTAATAAAGCAAGATTCCCTAGTAATAGTAATATTGCAGTTTTACAACACAGAGTAAAGACAATTAGCCGTAAACTCGTCTAAGAGGGACGAGGTTGCGAATTATAACGAGTATGTCATAATTACGAGTAATTTAAGTAATAAACCATGAAGAACATTGGATGTACCTAAATGTATTTACGTTATGACTTTAATACAAATTTTTAAATAATAATAACGTTTCAAATGCATTTATATGCACCAGAGGGGAGGTGATTTTTGAGCGTAGGTATGTATGTCATCTTTGTAAAAAATGTCGGTTACTATTACTAGACATTGAATCATAAGGAAAATAAACATTAAAACACTACACTATAATTATTTAATTGGAATCGTAACTGCTAACATTTCTCAATCTTGTCAATTATTCGCAGTTACGTGCTTGTACTACAAAGTTTTCGTAGTAAATAATTAAAACTTCGTAAATTAAATTGAATGCTTGTCCTATAATTTTTTGTCCTCCTCCATGAAATAAGATTTATTTCTCAATTTTTATACAACCACAGTGTTAGAAAAATATATTTAAAGTTTTAAAATATTTTTTAAAAATATCGGGTTATAATATTTAATATATATTACACAAACAGAAATAATATTTATGTAGTCGTTTCGTGTACACACACAGGTTTATTAATTTGTGGTCACACACAATGACAAGTTATAAATTATAAAAAATATCTTGAAGATAATGATAACATAAACGCATTTAGGTATTACTAGGAGATCGATAAATGGGACATATTTTTTAACATAAAGAATGTCAAAATGTCACTTAAAGTTTATCGCAATATTTTCTCATTAAGAATTAGCTTTTTTAGAAGACGAATAATTTAATATTTTTAAGATAAACAATTTAATTTTCCCATCTTACGACTCTACATTTTCTCAATTCTGCGATTAATTGTTCTCTTTTACAGTCGTCGATACGACAAGTCTTGTGACTTCATAAATCGTATAAAATTTTATTAGTTTCTTGTTTAAGTGTCGTATGTACTTGGACGAGTGTCATTTGTTTTAGATAACAAACAGTCGAATGGCTTTAGACTTAGAATTAATGAGATGACTTCACAGAAACTAAGTGACTTCAATTGTGTATTGTCAACTCCTAAAATAGCTAGTGATAGGAATTAAAATTAGGTACTGTTGGAAATAATTCTTATACGGTCTATTCTTATTCATAACTTGGTAGTTTGCGTCGACTTGATCGACAAAGTTAAGCAACTGCGGGCGCGGTCGGAAAGTGGATGGGTGACCGCTAGTGGTGAAAAATTCTTATGTGCTTCCGTGCATGATAGCAAGTTAAGAAGTCGATGGCGTCGTTTCTGGTTGTTGTCGTTCGATGACAGTCGTTAAGCCATGTCGGTGGAATTCGGCATTAAAATTTCCGATGCTCTAGTTGCTCACTAACTTCTCCACCAATCTTGACTGAAGCATCGTGATGGAGAATGCTATGAACTTACTTGGTTATGAGAAGAGTCCTGAAGTTTACTATAAGGCCAGTAAGGTACCTACTTACATTTAGAATTAAATAATAATAACGCTATACACTCATAGCCCCACACTAGGATTACCTGTGTTGTGGGTGCTATGAACAACACAGAAACACACAAACAGACACCTAAACTGAGAACAGATATTTAAATTCGTAATTTAAATTTCGGCCCCGCTGGGAATCGAACCCAGGACTCTTTGAGCGGCGATCCGGCGTAGTAACCATTGCGTCTTACGGGTCATCTTAAAAAAAAGTACATATCTTTTATTAATTATAATTAAATGCTTAATCAAGTTAGTCACTATTTGTTAATGAACATTGTATCAGAACGTATCAATCAATACAAGGACCAGTAGGTTTAATTGTATTATTATTATGCAGTGTACAATTTTGCAGCTACTAAATTACCACTACAATCTCCTAGTATCTTACTAACTAAACTAACTAACTAACTAACTGCCTCCCGTTTTAGGCAACATGGCCCAATTAAAAATCGTAAGGCGAAGATAACAAAGGCATTCAGATACAGCCGTCATTCTCGAGGACAGGGGTTGGAAACCTTTTCGTAAATATTTTTTGGATCTTTGATTTGTTTTATTTGTTAATTATATTCAAGATTTTTTTAACATTCGCAGACTAAGCAAAATATATAAAATGGTGATTAACTGTTTGTCTTGATAAAATAATTGATTGCTATATGTTTGAGATTTCGAAAGATATGGGTCTCTTTTCATAAGTATGGCATTTAAAAATTTACCGATATAAAGTGCGAATATCTTTTATAAATAAGTGAAAGTAATTTGAGAAAGAAGAGATGTTAAAGTTTAGTTAATAATCCGTAACCTATTTTCAGTCAGTAAGGTAAGAAGGAGTGTTTATAATTTATTGCAAATCTAGGTAAATTCATCTAAAGTTCAAGATTGATGCTCGATTGTGATACACCATTCTAAACAAAGCTTAAAGATTAATGTTAATATCTAATACGGATGAGACATTATAATAATATTATAGCCTAGTCATTATTTTTAATGCTGTAAGTTGCAAATAAACATGTGAAAAAAAACTTCCTTGACCATACGATTAATCATTACGTTGCGTTAATGTGTCAAAATGTATTGTGTTTTTTTCTCGCATGTGTAGCTAATGAATCACATTTTATCTCGATTTAACTGTTACTTATAGGTAAGGTATGAACCTTTGACATTTAAGGTAATTATTCATTCTCTACTCGAAGTTTTGTAATACTGGTAGCGTGATAGGCATTTACTATTTTTTATTGAAATAATAGGGGCTTCGTAACTTAAATACCGTTAGATTGTACAAAGACAATGTTTTAAAAAAAATCACCTTAAAAAAATTAAGTTAATTTCAATAATGTGCAGTAAGTACAATTGTATTCATTTATTTTTTTTTTGTTTTAATTATTATTAATATTATTTTTGCGTTAGTACCTACAAGAAAATAAATACACTCTTTATATACTCAAAAAATCGTAAAATTCAGGTCGTCCATTTCAGGTTGCGTACCCCTGCCTCGGTCTGAATGGTACATTAATAAATCGAGAGGGCCATTAAAATCCTAAATGTCGTTTATCTTGATTGAGATTTATGATAAGTGGTCGGGTGACAAGATAGAGTCGCTGTCGGACAATGAGTACAGGTGATGTGCACTGATTGTTTTGACGAAATGATTTTGGTTGATAATGAGACAAGTTGGGTATTTTGTCCTATAAAAACATTTTGCTTTATCCTTTATCACGTTTTTATATACAACTAGACGTCGCCCGCGGCTTCGCCCGCAGAAGAGTAGTTTTAAAAAGTATGGGATATCCCAAGAGGACGTATAATCGGGATAAAATGTATCCTATGTACTATTACCAAGTTTCAGCTTAATCCGTTCTACGGTTAGAGCGTGAAGGAGGGACAAACATCCAAATATCCAAACATCTTTTCAAACTTTCACATTTATAATATTAGTAGGACTATTACTGAACAGACGTTCTGCCACATAATCTCACGTTATATACTCCCAACCTCGATTTTTTTATCTTTAGTAAATGCTCATCGTATAGGACAACCTTTGCTATGGCGGCGTTACAATATGTGTGATATTTTGGCTGGTCTTTTGATGTAGGTATCTCGAGCACCGTTTACCGAGTCTAACTAAGATTTGAAACCATACTCGATACTTCTAAAATACATTAATTTTATATTATTATAATCGGCTCAGCCATTGAAGAGTTCAGTGAAAGACACACGTACCTACGCAGTATTTTTCATATTATTAAGAAAGTTAATACTTAACAAAAATCACATCTAATAGTAAATAGCGATGTTGTTCAGTTCAAGATGATGACCACACCAACTTAGAGGAAGCCATTTCACTCTTGCATTAAATACACCCACTTAATTAAGAAGTAACTCTTCATCCACATAGCCTAACTCTAGGTATTCTATTATTTTCTTTGTTTTTGTTGCTACGAACAACACAAACACCCACAGAGCAAACATATAAATTTAAATTCATTACTCAAATTTCTGGCGCGTTGGGAATCGAATCTGTAAACGGTAGTATACATTAAACCACAGAGCAAAGAATGTATCTGTAAACATTACATACTCGTACCATACCCATACGAAGGACCCATTATGTCCTAATAATGAGTCGTCACATAATAAGTTATACTCAATCAAATTGCAACCGTAGAGTAGTAATTTTAGTGTTGATATTCGCAGTTCTTAGACTACAAATTAAGCTTTTTCCACCCGCACGATACCACCAACGCTTCAATAACCCACTAATCCTTATCACGCCATAAACAGCTCTTAAACTCTTTTTTCATAAACCCCAAAACGTCAGGCTACCGAACACAGGTGCAGGTGAGATCTGATGAGATCTGATGAGATGCTGTAATCTTTGTGTGACGTTTGTCTGCCTGTCTGACCCCCTTACTTGCTGCTTATCTGATGGAGTAACAATGCATGCCTATTGTGACCATGGGGTTTGGTTAGAGTAAGACTTTGTCGGCGGTACTTTGGAAACTTAAAATACAAAATTAGGTTTATAACCTTCCTTTTCGATTCGCCGTAGTCGGGTAAAAAACAGCACTAGTGTGGAATGGTTAAAAATAAAAATATTTTTGATAAAGTAAGTGGGCTTTCAAACAAAAAATTAAAATTAAAATCGCACTGTTCATTTATGATTTGCTATACACAAATTATGTTTTTTTCGTCCGGAAATAAGAATACAAAATAAAATAAAGACTCATGCTTTGTGTATACCTAACAATAAAGTTTAAAATGCATTCACGAGTAGGCATATAAAACACAAACCATGTAAATTAAAAATGGACAGTTAAAGTGGACATTTGGTGTATTTAAATCAACTATAAAAAATACTACTTAATTTAATAATTGTATTGCGTTGTGTTAAAATCCATTTATTTTCTGGTAGCGTTCATACCTTTCTGTCCTATTTCTTTGCTTTTGATAACGGGACAAATATTTTTGGGACAATAGGACAAACTTAAAGCCGGACTGTCCCGTACTAAGCCAGCCGTAGGTCACAGTACACATACCCCGCTTAAATATCCGCTTACGTATCTATTACGCAGAGATAATATTGATGTGCGACGGGATCATTTATTTTGAGTTTCTTAACTTCTATTATTAGAAAGAATTGTGCGTGTAAAATGTTTGTGTGTTATGTTAATGTAAAACAAACATATGGGGGTAGTCTGATATTGGTGAATTGGTTTCAACCCATTAATTG
>LGAG01000419.1:101102-137339 GCA_001278395.1 Lerema accius | reverse complement strand
GTGTTAATGTAAGACAAACATACGGAGGATAATCTTTGGGATTAGTACATTGGATTGAAGCCATTAATCGATCATTATAAACGTCTCTTAGACCGAGGAGAGCAATAAAAATGATGTAAATAAAATGTTGATAATGGAATATACCTACTAAAAGATAATATACTAATATGAACGCACTTAAAGGGTTAAAGTTTGGGGGGGGGGAGTTCTAGTTTTGTTAATTTTGATGAAAATCTAGACATGAGATTTGTGTACATATTTCTGTTAAATAAGGGAAGGAGATTGATATAATAGTGCTTATAACAATACTCAAATAGCATCTTAACTTATTCTATATTATTTAAAAAGCGAATTGTATCTAACGATAAAATTACCACGACATTTCTTACCTACACTGAGAATAATAGCATCTTTACTTAGAAATAGCTTCGGAAGCAAAATAAAGACCAGCTTCTTCAATTGTAATTATACAGGAGCGACGCATCCTGTCTTATACCTTCAATTATACACACACACAGAGAACCTGTTGTATAACTCTGATGACTATAAATAATAGTATCAATGCAAAATAATGTGTATTGTTACGACATAGAAAGTACCTTGCGCAGTGATAGGGTTATTTTCTTTTGGCTTTGTTTGTGAAGTCCCTTAACCCTACAACGTGATAGTGATTGGTAGGTGTTGAACTAGAAGTCCTAGGTTCGATTTTAGTTATGTTTTGTGATGTACATTTGAAGCACCCAGTATGGTTTAGGATCACAAGACTAGGTAGGTGGTGCTGATATCGAGATACTTCAAGGGAACAAAAAAGTAAAGTGTAAGAAATATTCAAACGTCGTCATAACCAAAGTTGTCCAATATGATGATTACTAAAGGTACTCGCATATAGAAATTAAAGACAAGCAAACTAAGAAAACCACACTGTAAGAAAAAAATTAAATCGCAGAACAACCCTTCCCGGCCTTCTAGTCTTTCGTACAAAATATCATTTTCACTATCACTTCAAACAGGTGCAAAGATGACAAAACTCACTCACAAAAAACTTCGAATTTTAACTCCGTATTACCATATCTATCGCTAATAAGAGCGATTAAGGTGTTAAAGTTTATCAGTGAAATAGGTGCGGCTATAGTTGGCCGAGCCACAAGTTCTATTAGACATCAATTAAATTAATGGTTCATCGAATCGATATCGACAATAGATTTCTAGCTAATTCTATAGTGGACAAACGAATTTCTCCTCCGATCGGTTATTTATTTCGACCGATGGAACAGGTGCGGGTTTTGGTATACAGGGTGATTTTTTTGTTACGTGCACGTATTTATGCGAATATAATTATTACTTTAATAAAAAACAAATTAATACATAGCTTAGTACCTTTGAGGCTGTATGATATCTGTAAAAAAATGTGTATAGAGGTATTTTTAAATAACGTGTACGTATGTAATTGTTAATTTGTTTTATTTTTCTACACAATAGATATATATGAAGAGGAATTTCGTAAAACTTTTATATGCTGATTGTAAAGAAAATACTTACATTATATATTATGTAGATACTTACTTTAATAATGATAACATTTTTTTTTATTTCTAAGTAATATTTTTGATTTAATTTTGTAATCATTCATCCTATATATTTAAAAGACATTTAATAAAGTATTTCACTTTAATAGTAATTAACTATTAATTTCTCAAAGATACATTTTATTGTAACCTACTCTTTAATAACTCCAATACGATCCACAGATAATACTTATACAAAACAGTGACATAATAAAATAATTTCCTACCTATTGATATATCATTAAGCAGAACAATTTGTCAAAGTTGTCATAAATTTCTTCACTCTTCGCATCAGCCTGTATAACGCACATGGGAGGAATGTTATTAATTCGGAATTTGTTACAACCTATACTTAACTAGCTATCACCTCAAAAGCCTTCCCGTATAAACCCGATTAAGAATACATAAAACACATTATACGTAAAATACATTATGTTATATTATATTACACTATTATGTGAATATGAGAAACCGGTGTTCTATAACGAAGATTGCTTTCGATTTATTAATGATTTTAAATTAATTATAGTTTAGGTGACATTACATTATCGATTTTCGTGTTGACTTATATTGTACCTTAGATTCGATTTTTAGTTAACACTTAAAGGCAGTACCTCCAAAATTCAAATGTTTAAAAGGAGCATACTCATTAGCTAAAAATAAGCATTTGCATATGCTAGCAATAAGCATGCTAGTTCATTTAATCCATTCTGACATGCTTGCAGCGTCTCCTTCACCCCCGCCCCGCAGGTAGCATGCTTAAAAATCAGTCTGATGATTTTTAGCCATGCAAAAAATAAGCATGCATTTAGTAGCAATGTTTCTACACATGCTAAATATGCAATTGCGTAATAGTAGCATGCTTTCGTGCTAGTAAAGAGCATGTGTCGGTAGCATAATAAAATATGTGATTGTGAAAATTGAAGTACGTAATAGCCTTGCTTCTAATCGATTTAGATGCGGCATTGTATCGAGTGGTGATTTCGAAGCTACATCAAATGCGTAACTATTGTAATCAAAAACACTTGTCAGTTAAATAGAATTTATAGCTTTCTTTAATAGCTTTTCGTATCAAACGTATAAAATACAGTAATTGTTGTAAGCGTGTGTAGCGTGAACACGGCTACGTAACATATTATATTATCCATTTCATCGATTCGAATTGCTTACTGTCGATTGAAAGTTTCGTAACAAAAGTTTCATTTAAAATTTACTTTATTGCTTTAAGGTAACACTCCGTATCTACGATTAAGCGACGGGTTAATTTATTTGTTTGCCCGACTACGTGTATAGGAGGGTTATGTTTTGGACGTATGTATGTCTATTTCTTTAGCTCGATCTACAACCTTAATGAATTGACAGATTTCAACTTATAATGTGTAATTGGATGTCTTTATAGTAAAAGTGATAGAGGCTATATAATCCCCCCCCCCACCATTTTTGCAGTACACAGGTAGATTATGGAAGTGAGATAAGTGTTCAGTTAGTTGTATTTCAATATTTTATCTTAAGTAGTGTAACACTTGCCTTATAAGTTCGAAAGGTTAACGTTCTGACAAGGATAGGTTTTGTTATGAGGAAAATAACGTTGTATTTTTACTAAGAAGTATGTGTGACTAATTTAATTACTATTTATAGGAAGTTATGAATGACAGCTTTTATTTTGGTTTGTTTGTGATTTATGAATACAATACATTACCTACACTACTACACTACAATACAATTAGAAATACAAAAATTGATGAGGAGAAATAAAAGAATAGTCTAGATTTAACTCCTTATTTCTGATCCAGTAGTATTAAAAGATAATGATTATAAAATATTTTTTTATTTATCTTGTGTTGCAATTTGAATATGAAAGCTGAACTCTACTAAGCAACAAGTAAGCGGTTTTTTTTTACTTCATACTAATATTATAAAGAGGTAATGCTTGCAAACGAGCTTGTATACCTATAGAAGAAAACATTAAAAAAAACATCCGGCTTTAAAAAACATATCATCTGTAGGTACAATGAATCATAATAACCTACAGAGTATCATAAGGTAGATTTAGTTTAAAAACATAATATTTCGTTTTAATAGCCACAATAGTCTCCAATATCCTCTTCAGAATAGCCAAGTTACATCAACGAATCTTTTCCCACAATACATGAGTCAGGAAACAAACAAGCACTCTAGACTGGTTTAGGAGAAAAATCTCACCAGTGACGTAATGTGGACAGACACGTAACTCGGATGTCGGTGATTACGACCGGCGACGGGGGGTTAACGATTAACAGCTAGTGTTTTAAAGATTGCAAACTACAAAAAAAAGATAAAAGAAAACTACTAATTGTATGTATGTAAAGTAAAATTGTTTAAGTTATTAGTATAGTAACACCAATGGGTACTGTGTTCGAATTTTCGTAGTTCTAGTTATAAAAATTTCCCCGCGATTTTTTTTTATCACTGTTTCAATATTTACGTATCTTTCAAGGCTCATATATATGCCGGCTCAATGCCGAATTCATTGATTTATTACTGCATTAGAAATAATTCTAGATAATGACGCTACGAATTTAATTATTAACTAAAGTTTTACGTAATTAAGTAAGACAAAGTAATTAATCTTTGCAATCTATTTTTTTCCGTAATTAATGTAAATTAATAAAATTATTTACTTTCTACATTTGTATGGGAAAATGAATGCTTACCTAAGTATTCTTAGGCAACTATAGTTATTTACCATTCTCATGGCTTTGTAAGTTTGTTTATCAGCTATTTCTATAGAAATATACGTTCGGATAATATTACCTATGATTTAATATGACAAAACGGTATCTAAGTCCCATGTTATACCAATAATCAGTGAGATGTCATCTAATTGATATGCGAAAACCATTTTAAAAACCGCAACGTAAATCCCGAAACATTAAGGCCAGTGCCGGCTATTTTTCCATTCGGCTGTTCAGAATTAATGACATTAGCCATTTTAACTATCGCAGTTTGAATTTCTTGATAATTAAGCTTCGTGAGGTTGTTGTCATGTGAAGTTTTGTTTGATTTAGTCTTTCCAAAGTAGATAATAAAGCCCTTTTATGGATGCTAGGTACATACGGTGGGGGAATGTGAAACATTATGACACATTTAACTATGTTAAAAAATAGGTGATTAGTAAAAAAAAACAAAAAACACTACAGCTAAAAAATCTGTTTCACTGCATAAAATATAATGCCAATATCATTCCTACAATCAAGACGAAACCAATGACAACTAAATACCAAAGAAATAGAAAAACATACACTCATTCATACGCACGTACAAACACACACACAAACATATATACAAACTCGAAAAAAGCTACTCTTCTTCTAGCGCAGTTTAAAAAAGTATCTCCTGGACTCGAACGATGTACTTCCAAAAACACGTAAACAATTATTTATGCTATCATTCAGTAAGCAACGGTCGTCGAGCTGTCTACCGACTCTGTCGATGACTTCTGCATACATTACCCGTTCGACCTAGCCAATGTCGACTACTCGAAATATTTTCGAGAAATGTAGTCGAACACGGTCATAAATATCGTTTTGTGTGACATATACGGTACTTTTAAATATGCGATCTGGGAGTGTGTGCATTCCGCTTTATAATGGGACCGTTTGGTGAGTGAGTGAGTGAATGATTTAATTGTTTTGATATGGATTTTTATAGTTTGGAAATTAGGTACCTATAATTTTTATGGGATGGATTTTAGCATTGATTTTAATGTTATGTTGTAGTGGATTTTTTATTTTATTTTATCAGAATTCGAAAGAAATACATCTTCTTTAATAGGAAATTTCATTTCAGTCCTAATCTTTATGTGATGGACTAAGATAATGCTATAAACCTATTCTGATAATAACAAAACAATACTAAGATTACTGTAAAAAGAATATATACAGAAATGTGTATTTATAAATCGCATGCTCAATGAAACATTAATTTATTACTAAATAGGACAAATTTAAGTTACGTTTAGACATAGGTTTCTATTAGCAGATAATCATTGATTTTGGCAATGGCAATATTAGGCAATATAAATCATGCCTAGTTATATCCCAATTTCTGTATTACCTATCACTTTTTACAAAGTACTGCTTTTAAAGTAAACTACTCTTTTCAAAGTAGAAAGCTCTAACCAAATTAAGAATACAAAAAGCTTTCTTTCAACCAATTTCTAAAGCGATTTCTAACAACAGTTAGATGTAAGTTGTTCGAGAGTTAAATACGATATCAAAAACAACGACGTTAGATTTCACAACGATATCTATCGAACCTATCGGTAATTCATTACACGTGACGATAAAACGACAAAAAACAATCCGGCCGACCATTCATACGGACGCTAAAAACAAAGCGACGCTTCTATGTTGCAGCGAAACTTGGAAACTGGTCAAATCTAGTTGTTACTGGAATAGTCTGTTAGTTTTTAGTGTGGTTTAATAGAACATGTAATTGGTTTATGAGAATTTAATATGATAATAAATATTAATTGTTTGTAATAAATTTTCCTTTATATTTTATGGAAAAAACATAACTATTGAATTTTTTATCGTAATTTTTACTAAACATTTTAACATGACCGCAGTGTTTAGACCGAGAAGAATACTATTATTTTTACCCGACTACAGCGAATCCAAAAGGGGTTATGATTTTGACCAGTGAATGTATGTTTGTTTGTATGTTCATCTGCTCCCTCCTAATATAATGTATAACATGCATAAAATACACTCAAAAAAATTACCCGCCTTTTGCGCAGTTGGACAAAACTAGCTATAACCGAATTTCATTATGACTGCAACATACACAATACGACTACACTAAACATAGCGGTCGGAACTGACATCTGTCCATCTATGTGGCTTCTCACGCTTGGTTGGACAAAATCAGGTATTACAATTAAATTAAAAACCACTCGGGCGGAGTAATTAGTTACAATGACAGAGTAGCGATAGCAAAACAATTAATTTAAATATGAAGATTTTTTTGATAGTGGAATATTTTTTTAAGATTTTTGCGTGAATTGAGTTTAACGGTTAGGTAGTGGTTTCATTATTATACACTTTTATTGTAATGTGCTAAAAATAATCAGTAATATAAATAGATAAAGTAATAACGAATAACAAGTTAAAAAATAATATATTAAAAATATAATAGCACTTCAAAAAATACTGGAAATTTGACAATGAATTAAAAAAAAAAAACAGAAAATTTACACGCAATTTTTTTGTGAACCCTACTTATTAATGCTAGAAAGATTTAATTGAATCCGCGGCATGCGTTAGTTACCACTCATTGTAGAGTCGCTACTTTCTACCATACACTTGCTATTGAGGTGGGACATTGCCCAATCCGTCCGTAACTTTGACGACAGATATCAAAACCACATACTGCCCTCAAACTGATCGTCAAGCGAAAATAACACGTATTACAACGCAATAGAGTGCTGCGTACACTTCCTGAACGGCACGAATAAACTGGTTTGCACGAAACTGGTACAAGTAGTCAAATAATTTAACAATCTTTTTAGAAATGATTAATCATTGAACAAAAGCTTGAAACTAGAACGGTCTGGCTTAAGAGGGCGTTGGAGTGTTTTAGAAATCGATACAGAAAACTCAAGTACGACGTTAACTTATTTCATTACAATACAACTTAACCGTTACATTTTTTTGGGGCTTTGTGTACAAAAAATTTCAAACTGACATTGTTTAAATTTTTGATTGGGGATTCGCATAAACGTTACGTATGCATTACATTATATTTTAGTAATGAATGAAATAGAAAAATAATTCTTACCTCAAAAGTTATCAAAAGTTATAAAAATTTTAAGTTTGTATGGGACTTCTCTTACTGACGTGACTGACAGCTAACGTGGTCAGCCATGTTGAAAAAACATACAACAGAATTATCATTTATTTTAACTTAAAATATGCTAGTCTTATAAATAAATTGATTAGTTAATTTTTTGACAATCCCCCCCATGTAAGCAAGGTTTTTAACTTCTAAATGAATAGAAACCTTTGTTTTTAAGTACTATCAAATCAGCTATTATCATAATTAGAGTCAAACCGCGGAAAACCGTAAAAAACAGAAATAAAACGCGGAAAAATCAAAGACTACAGCGACAGTAAAATTAAAACTAATTTGACAATTACTTAAGACCTTAGAAAGTTGCTTCATTACCGGCCGACCACTAATTAGTCCATCCGGCGGTGTTTGAAGTTAAAACTGGTTAAGTACTTATCAAACTTGATTGTAAAGGTTCCGTATGAATATTTAATTAGAAAACCTTCTCTGGGTATTAAAGATGTACCTTTTACCTGAGTGTGGTAGGAGTTAGGTTTTCCGCGCGGGTATGTGTATGAGTATCAAATGGTCCATTTCTTTAGTTTGCCCTACAGCTCAAACTACTGCACGGATTTCAACATGAGTTGTCATTGGATTTAACTCCCATTGTGGAAGTAACATTGGTTATAATTATGTTTTAATTAAAACGTCGGTAACCTTAAAAAATAATGATATCATTTTGTATTTATTACTTGTTTTCGTTGCATTTTGACCACTTAAAATTGTTTCTTCGTCATTAAAATTATAACCCATAACTATCCCACTTCTGGTCTCAGTTTTACTTTCATAATTTGTTCTCATACCACTGAATTATGTCCAGAAAATAGACACACACAGGGTTAAGTTTTCATTACTCACAAGAATCAAGATACATCCACAAAAACGGTTTATGCGTAAAGCTAACAGAACCCTAAATCTATAAATTACTCGATAGATTAATTTTATTACCTCACGTATATGGCTACGTCAATCGGAGGCTGTTATTATGGTAAATGTCTGGTGAATGATCCCATACGTTTTGTTACTTTCGACAAAATTGGTTCTATAGGCGTCTAATGTATCCACATATTAATCGTGGTTCTTAAAAGCTATAATTTTGCAAATAGCTGGGCAGTATCTTTATATTAGCGGCCGGTGAGAGTATAATTAAGGAGCGCATTTGCGGGTACACCGGTAATTTTATTTGCTAGTGTAGGTGTCAACTTTTGCAGTTTTACACATACTATTAAGAAATAAGTAACTCTATACACTATTAGCTTCATACTAAGATTCTATGTCGTGAGTGCTATTGACATCACAATTAGATAGGGAAAGTAGTCCTTGTATGTACTCCAAATCAAGGGCAGAGTTTTAACATCATTACTTAAGTTTCTTCCTCTATGGGACTCGAACTCAGAACACTTTGAAGACGGTCCCTGATGGTAACCATTATGCCACTCATTTCGTTAATTCGTCCGTATAAATAATAATAATAAATATGCTATTCTAATAGTCTTAACTTTCTTGTTAGGGATGGAACCTGCAAGTGAAACATAGCTTCAAATTTATTTCTTTATACAAACGCGTTTGTCAAATCAATCACACAATCTATACGATCAAGTTTGCTTATAAAAAAACTGAAACTTACGCGGATTACGCAGCCTAGCTGCGTAAGCTAGGCGAACATTTATTGAGTTAAAATTGAGCTTTGAATTACTTTATTTATTCCCACAACATCAAACGTACAGTTAACAATTTGGAAACTCTTCAGATTTCCAAAGAACCTTTGTTAAGTTACGTAACATAAAATATTATTAACATACCTTTTAATAGTACAGTTAAAGCAATAAAAAGTTAGTGTTGAAACGGTAATTAACAGACATAACTGCTACTTATAGCAATTTTATTACCTGTACATTAATTGAAGCGTATAAGAATGGGTTTGTATAAAATAAATTAGTACTCCGAAATATTCCACCTATCATAATTGACGGGTTCGCGCGTTCTAGAACAATTTATTAACAATAGAACCTTGAGGAACAATAGGTAAATGCGTACTTGTAATTTTTTTATTGGACACACCAACAGTTTTAACCTAATTCTTTATAAAGTTGTTAGTATGTCGGTTCATTATTGACTGGCATGTTTTTAGTTACTTTGGCTATTTGAGAGGACCTTTCTGTCGTCTAAATTCGACTACCAAATTAAAAACTTGTTCGGTATCACTGCTGCCAATGACAACTGTCTATCAACATAATAAATAAAAAAAAAAAAAATTTGAAAATAAAAAAAAATTAAAAAATAAAATTTATTTATCAACAGGACGGATGGTCTGTTTGACAACTGCATGTTGTGTCTATTCATAAAACAGTCATGTGAATATGCGAATTTTGCGTTAATAAAAAAATATTACAGGTAGATTTTTTTATCCAAAATTAACTAAACGCATCGCCAAGTAAACTTTGACCATGTCAAATCTCAAGTTCGTACGTGCCTGAATTAATCTTAAAAATGTACTGAAAGTTGCACCCTTCATGTAACAATACTAAAACACTTTTCTACTACTCAAACTTTCTATTCGCAATTGATATAAGATAAAATATGAGTAAAACAATAGCTACAAGACCTCTGTTTTTCGGTCGGTCGATAAATCAATAACCGAAACAGGTGTCCATTATCGAGTCAGATTGTTATCAAATCTACAGCTAAAAGCATTCGAAGGTCATTTGATAAAATCGGTACAGATTCGAGATCGTATCAGCACTGCATTGTATTGTTATGACGGTTCATTCATTGCGTAATGCAGTAAAATGTTAGGTTAGGTTAGGTTATGCTACTAATTTTATGATTCTGTACAAAATAAATATATAGTGATAGCCTAGTGGTTTGAACGATGCACGATGGTCTACTAAACTGAAATTCCTTGGTTCAATCCCCGGCACGCACCTTTATTTCAGTTAAATGTGCTATGAGAAATATGGTAAGGATTCTGTTTGTGACTTTGAAGAAAAGGAACCCTAAAAATGCTTAAATGACATGCGATTATGCGTTTTGTTAAATCTTTCAATGATTGATGTCATTAAAAGTTTAGTTGACGTAACACAGTATCTTATCATAATACCTTGGATTAGCGAAGTAAGTACCGCGATTAGCAAGATTTACATAATTAAAGATATTAAGTAATTCCTACCTACTACTTACTTTTAAGGTATTCCTACTTAAAAATGACCTCAGTAGTATTATAAGTCACAAGTAATGTCATTAGGGTCCTATCAGAGGAGGCCTAGAGGAAGGCCCAATACTTTTTCATTAAAAAAAAAACATACCTACAAACCTGACATACTAAAAACTATCCAATGATAATTATGCAGGTGCATTGTTCGCATTAATGAATATTTATAATGTATGAAAAGTAGTTTTATTTAGTGTAATACATTTTTATTAAACAAGCAGATTTGGCTTCCAATTTTTTTTAATATTCATATTTACCTCTTTGGCAAATAAGTTTATCGATCACTGACCTAGCATAGTAACAGTTATTCCATTTAATTTACACATGCCAATCTTATGAATGTTCGTAACTTGAGGCGATGATCGAAAGACATGTTTAATTGTATCTGGTTTTGATCTAAAATCAAATTTAAGAGAAAAATAACGCCAACGGCCGAAACATAGTATAGGCGGCCCATAATATATTACCGCTGTAGGGGTAACGATTATTGATATTTCGTAAATAAATATTGACTCGGCTCCGTGCATGACTTTGCTTGCGGGCTGTGTACATAATTTTGAATTTATCTACCATATTAGCTATGGTATAATAGGCACAATAACGACATTTTATTTTGCCTGTCGTCCTACAGTTTATAATATAGTCGAAATTTGACCATTAATCGTAATGACACACTTATTTGATATAGGTACCTAGTTAGCAGACGTTAAAGATAACGTCAATTGTCGTCACCGAGGCCTGCTGTCTGACGTGAATGACCTGTTGTATAAAACGCATGCTAGTGTTCATAATGTTTTAGTTTTTAAATTAAATAATTTGATAATATATTTGCCACTACATAACGTCTTAAATATCTTTATTATTATAATTATTATACCGGAGAATCTCAGAACAGCAACAAACAAATTTTTCAACAGACAGACAACAGTAGAGCATCACTTTTGAATACAGATTTAGTGTACACGAAAATAATTTCAAGACATTTAAATCCGACTATGATATAATAATTTGGGCGTTGCTAGAATACATTTAATTCGGCATTTGTAATTGAAACAATACTGATGGTTATAATAAATTTTGAATCTGTCCCGAGTTAATCGAGTGGGCTTGTTCCGCTCCGGTGGTCCTAAGATAGATAGCTTCACGTTTTTATGGGTCTTGAGGTAGCAAATATGTAGTTCAATTGATAGGTAAATTGGTTATCTAGCGAGATTTCGAGTTTGATTTCGTATAAAAAAAGTTTTTAAAATTATATACCTATAACATGACAATGACATTATTCACTGACTAGAATTTTAACTGAGTTTTGAACCCCTGACCTTATCAGTTACTTAGCTAAAAAGTTGTCAGTTAGTTCCCATGCCACAACAATTTAATCGAACCCTCCTAGGCATAATGTCGTAACTCAAAAAAAAATTGATTTATTTTTGGTATTATTCAACCTTTCAGTACCCAACTTATGCTGGTCATTGCGCTTGGTGGACTATTGTAGCCGCTCGTGTATGGTGAGCAAAGTTAAACAGTGTTGAACTATTTGAATCTGCTAGCGCTGATTTTGTTACGTTGTTCGTCTTTGGTGCTACTTTAGGACTCACCCTAGATGGATTCTTAAAGCAGACGCTATCTTCAGTTTCAAGCAGTTGCATGCGATATTGTCATGCAGTGAAAAGCAGTCAGTTCATACAAAACCTGAAGCCAACTGCTTCTAGATACCGACAGCTCTTGAAGCAGCCCATCTATGATCGAATGACCCTATGAGAACTGTCTTTACAAATCTTTAAAACACTCCATAAAATTGCAATATGTGGGTTACGATATTATACCTTGAGAAACCGATATTAACAAAGCCGGTTTGTATAAAACTAAAAACTAAAAAAAAACCTTTGATCACATCGCTATAGTAAGTTTTTACCGATGGCTTTCTAACCAGGTCTTTGTCGAGCGGCGGTTGAACAGTGAGTTCGTGGATTAAGAGGATTAGAATCAATCACAATCACAAATGAGTTGCGTCAGCTACCAAACGACTTACTGTAGGTAGTGGTTGTATCGACTGCTATTGGCGATTTTCTTCAAGTTGAGGCAATTAACAAACAGTGAGAGCCTTGTGGCTTAAACGTTGGGCTCTCGAACGGGAGTTCCTGGGTTCAAGCCCCACGGCATGCACCACTAATTTAAAAAGTTATGTGCGTATTAGATACTAATTATTACTTGCTACGGTGAAGGAAAACATCGTAAGTAAACCTGCACACCTGAGAGTTCTTCTTAAAGTTCTTAATAGTTGTGAAGTCTGCCAATCCGCACTAGGCCAGCGTGGTGGACTATGGCCTGTAACCCTCACACTGTGAGAGCCGAGCCCAGCAGTGGGACAGATATGAGTCGAGATGATTGATCGAAGAGTAATATTTTATTAGTTCTTCAAATGCTCTGTCTGATAAATCTCTCGCATATTTTTTTCTAAAATACGAACATATAGCATTTGCTTGAAGACAAAACCATTATTTTCTTCTATATTACAACCAATTGTGCTTTAAAACTCTTAAACTTCATTCCCAAATAACTATATTTTTTGTACCTGCATTTTTTTGTTTAGCAATTTTTTCTCTTTTAACTCTCTTAATGCTGCCGATCAAACAAGTACCTTATCCTGTTAAGAGGGAATACGAAGTTGACGACCGCTGTCTTACGAGCTTAATTGGTGATTGTACGGTCAGTAAACAACTTCAATGGTATTTGGAATTGTGAGAGAAATACACGTTTCTGCTGACTGTAATAAAATACGAGAAAGGCTATACACTTGTATAGACTAGTATAAAAACATACCTTTTTATGTACCTAAATAGCTGATATAATATGATTGTCGGTAAAGGACTTTAAACATAAATAGAAAAAATATTTCGAAAACGCGCGACTGAATCGCTGCTAAAAGTCGCAGCGTGTAAAGGCTCTTACTTCATCATCATCATTGCAACCCATAACTGTCCCACTGCTGGGCTCGGGTCTTCTCTCAGTGTGAGGGTACAGGCCATAGTCCACCACGCTGGCCTAGTGTGGATTGGCAGACTTTACACACCTTTGAGAACTTTATGGAGAACTCGCATGCAGGTTTCCTCACGATGTTTTCCTTCACCGTAGCAAGTGATAATTAGTATCTAATACGCACATAACTTTTAAAATTAGAGGTGCGTGCCGGGGGATTTCAACCCAGGAACTCCCGTTCGAGATACCAACGTTCAAGCCACTAGGTTATCACTGTGTTATCAAGGTTCTAACTTGCCATTACTTATTACTGCAAGCTACGACTATGACCGTCGAATTTAACTATTTTCAACTCACATTAACATATGGTCGCCTATTCCAAACACCTGTTAGCAACGGTAAAATAAAGCACGCATATAAATAAGTTTAGAAAAATCGTAAACAAACGTCAACTTTAAAACGAAGGGCGTTATATGGCGTTTTGACTTTCAAATGGAATCAGTGAGGTGATTCTTGAAAGTATCAAAGTTAGCGGAGAGAGTGGCGAGTGTTTATTGTTATCGTTACTCGTAAATAGTTAAAGATTATGGCAGCTACGAGTTATGTTTTAATATGTGGTGAGTTCAAGTTTTGAACCCATTTTTAAAATCAATACAGGAGACTCTGATTTTGAGATTTGATATACTTAGTTAATTAATAGAATAAAAAAGTGTTTAAATTTTTTATTATGATTTATTTGTCCTTAACTTAAACATTCTTCGCGCTGGAGAAAAACTAAAGCCCGGTATTGGGCATCCATAAAATGATGAATTACTGAACACAAACTAAAACAAAACTTAAAAACTTGTCAATTAAAAAGCCGTAACATCGATCTCTCGAGTAATCGATACATCGATGTATCGGATGTAAAACCGATTCGTCTTTCTTGAGTGTCAACTGATTTTATCTAAGATGACGATTTCATTTTTTTAACGCCGGCTCGGTGCTTTGTATTATTTTCTTGTCACATGCAAAGTCGACTGCATAACATAGTTACCGTGTTTATTAGATTTTTTGTCGTGCGACTTTACGACAAAAAGTCGCACTACTACGCTGTTCTAACACAGACGACATTTTTGTTTTCAAACGATACATTCCGTAGGTTTCGTAGTTAAGTAATGTTACGAATTTCCCCTTCTGAAGAAAGCTATAGTAGCCAATAAGGATTTGCTTCAATATTAAAAATAACCTAGTTTCAAATCCATCCTTGTATACCTGAAACAGAAAAAATATATAACAAAATTTATTCCGATAATAATATTCGTTTTTTGTGGTGATTGGCTATTTAATTTCATTAAAATCAATTAACATTTAAAATCGATTTAAGTTGCAATTTAATATGTGGCGTGAAAATTTCATAAAATTGATTAAATTGGATCAATATTTAGATTCGATTTGATGCATGCTTAACATAATAATTGAATAAATTAGTAAATCTTATTGTATCAATATTTTGATCCAAATTGAATTTTGATTTCATTCAAGATATAAATCATAAAATTGAATATATCAATATCAATCATAATAATTAGATGTGTATTTGAATTAATTAAACTTTAGTACAAGCTTAACGCTATAATTAAATAAATGTTTTGTATTGTTATAGACATGCTTTAAGTAGTTTGGTTCAAGCTTTAAATAATTACGAATGCTTTTAGTAAAAATAAACAGATAGATAAATATTAAAGGTTGAAGGATATCTTTCAAAGAGCATAAATCAAAAATGCAATTATTAAAAATTTTATATTATACATTATAATTTAATTCTATTCGCTGTTTTAGAATTATATGTATATCGAAAGACAGACGATAAACATATATTTTGGCATTAACATAAATACAATTTAGATTACAATAAGTAATGATTCTGTCTGTAACTATTATCTTTATGTGTTGAGCTGTACTTAAAGTGGATTGACGAGACGATGTGGTCGCTCAGCGACAAAGTCCCTAAATAATAAATGAAAAAAAAAAAAATAAATAAATTCTAAACTAATTTGTGTTCGACTCTCACGGTTGAAAATTAATGAAAATATTTTGTCATGTCACCAAAATGATTATGTTAAACGGATCAAGAAATGTACGTGACGGAAATAATATTTTATATGATTTCTATTCAATTTAAAGCCGATACGGATATAAATGAGTGAAATATTATAGATTTAAAAGAAGTTGTGGTTACCAACCAACAAAAGATTTTCAGATAGAGTCATTTTGTCAACGACTAAGCTCGAATGTATGGAACATTTTGAATATAATATTAATAATTCGAGCTTTCTCATACGCTCGGGATGTTTCTTGAGAGCATAAATTATTATTTTTACATTCCCATAACGTATTGTGTTATGTTATGTAATAGAAAATACGTAATTTGTTTTATAGGCGGCTATGAATTATGTTATTTTGATTGTTCTAATAAGATTTCTTTGTATGAACATGAACTCGGTAGAACATTTTGTATAATGACAAAGAATGCAAGGAGCCATTCCTTGGGGAAGGAACCATTCCAAGGGGGGATAATAATTACTAAAGTATTGTTTACTAATAGTACCTACTACTAGTGCTGTACTAGTTACTAGTAATATTTGAAAAAAACAGCTTGAAATTTTCTAACTAATTATAGAAGGAGGAGTTGACATTTTACAACAAAATCATAACCACAGAGTAAGTCTATCATTTCCGAGCCTGTTATTAAAACTTAACAAGTGAAACTCAAAGCTCCACACAGATAGATATACGGACTATTACACCTTTCCAGCCAACTATGACCTCCCATTTCAAAGACACAGCCCGCGGACATAGATCTCACTAAACTGGCAATTTATCTCCAACGACCAGTATAATCTGACCCCTTGTCAGATCTGATGTAAACTTTATTGCGGGTCACGCTATAATGGATGGTGTACCACAAGGAGTAATATTATGCGGTAATAATCTAACTTTATAACAGAATGTTCATTTACTGCTTGAAAGGGATGTTCGGAGCGTACATAGGCGCCATTGATTTCATAATGAATTAGCAAGTGTTGTTCGGACGTATAAAGCTTTGCATCCACTAGAAATTATGATAATGACCACCTTATTGTCGAAGGAGTGTTTGAAAAGACATTTGGAATGGTCTGGCTTCGAATAATGTTAAGTGAAAGTGACAATGGATTGTATTTATTATGTAATCAATGTTTATTAGCTTTATTGTTGCTACAATTTAACGTATCGACAGATAAACACAGTTTGATCAATTACTTTTTAGTATCGAATTACTTATTTCCATTATTAAATCTTTCCTTAAATTCAATTTGGTATCATTATTCTCTAAGAACAAGACATCACACCTGACATCAAATGCTTTATTTTAAGACATTTGTTAATTTCTTAATGTAAGATCCTAGTTATTATGAGTAAGCTTTAATAGCTCATTCTTATGTAATAGGGAAATGAGGTGAATAATTTGCGGATTTTGGTAATTTAATGTGGTTACTTTCATCAACTGGTTGTCTAGGCAGGCAGAACTGGAAGAACTTATAAGAGTAGCTTACAAGATGAAAGATGAACTTACACTGGTTAATAAAAATAATGATCCCGAATTGTAATTTTAATTCTGACACCTGGACAGATACGAGTATATTGGTTGAAAATTGACCTTAACATGATTCCCCGTTCGATGTCTAGCTGGTGAAGGTAACAGATTATTATCGGTCATCATCATCACAACCCATGTTGGGTTCCTATCTGTCCCACTGTTGGGATCGGGTTTCCTCTCACAATGTGAGAGATACACAACTAAAATTATTACATGAGTCGATTAACTGCAACGCTAAATTTTCACTTCGTAAATTAATTCTAACGTCCCACCTAACTTTACTATCGATATGGAGACAACAAACAAATAATGGCATATTTGAAATATTCAGTCACTCAATATTATTTCAATTTATAATGCCCAGTCCATATACGAGCATATTTTGTAAGGTTCTATCTAACTTTCAATGGATATTCGCATCGATAAAGATTACAAAATCTCTGCTGGTGTCCCCAAAAATTTTTGTCTTCAATTCCACTGTACTGATAGCTAACTAGCTTAGACTTTCAGACGAGCTATTCCATTGGGCATAACAAGAAACAGCCTTTAATGAGCCCCATGGCTAGTCCGAGCTCAAGGAAGCGAAGTAAATTGCGGTAACATTTACAATGGTAATGTTTACCGGTAGCCATCTGCTGTAACTAGCCAATTTCTAGCGTTTGCATGTTTCGCAAATCGCTCTCATAGCGGTCGGACAACGGGATTGTTGCCAATGTTATGAGGTTTTAATTATATGGCATAATTTCCTACTGTAACAGCATTTTGAATGGAGACTTTGTTTATTTTACAAGACTGAGATCATCAGAAGTAAGTCTTTTCATAATACTTTCTTACAATGTTGTAGTTTATACTTCGTTGTATGTCTATTTCTTCTTCTTTCTATTTTGTTCTATTCTTCCTTTATCACTTTATTATATACCTTAGTGTTTATAACACTACAGTATTTCACTTTAGGGTAAGTGTAGCTTCATACGTTGCTATTTTTTTCTGATCGATTTAATTTATCATAGCTATGTAAAATTTGTGTTAACTAGCCGTCACTATCCAATTTTTAATAGACATCTTACACTGTGGTTTCCAAGAATTGAACTTTATGATTAGAGGACCAGGGCATAATTTAGTTAAATCATCACATTTTAATTTCCTCTAAACAATTGGATCAGCGTACGTGAGATCGTCATACTGGACGTCAGATGGAATTGTTTATTGTTCGCAATCATCTTGTTTATCAAGCTAGTCGCAATCTGTGTTATTACGTGTTTCCGCTTCTAAGGAATACGAATCTATTCAATTACTACATCGTCTTGTTCTGAGTAGCGGTTGTATGGCTTAAATGGATTTGTGACCACGGAAGCATCTAGTCTTTTATACTAGTCTTAGGAGATTTCCCATGTACTGTCTGTTTATCAACAAACTCCTTGGGTGAAGACAGCAGCAAATGATAAGTAAAAATGTCGCTTTTAAAATACCCTGTTTGTATATTCGATTTTCCTGATCCACAATTGTGGTAACAGTCATTTAAGCCACTCTTAAGAACAGATTACTAGACACAGTATCTACAGCTGATTTTCATTATTGAATCTTTTTTAGTCATAGAAAAGATAATGTCGGTGTTAGTTTTGTTAGTAATTCTGTCTGTTGTCACGGCACAAACGTTTAATACAATGATCAGCAAACCCACAGCCACAGCCTACAAAACCGATAAAATCCACATTTAAAATCCAAAGTTAAATCCTCAAAAAAAAAAGTCCCATAAAAATACCTGACCGGTATATCGACCTCAATCATAGACTATAGAACAAAAGCCCGACAATTATGAAGGCTATATTACGCCCCTCAAAACAGGCTGTAAAAAACGAAACGAGACAGAGTCTGAGCCTCTTTAACAAAAGACAAGTGTCAAGTGTTTGCGTGGGCGGGACAGAGACGGCGCTATCTTTTTATCTATTTGCCGCTGAGCGTAAAGAGGCCGAATAATTATGAATATCTAAAGACAACCTGCTTTGTTTGATGAGGAATAAGGATGGGTGTTGTAAGTAAATTAATTGAAGTTAAAATTAAACTAATCTTAAAATAATATTAGGTTCTAACTAACTTCTTTATATGAAAGACAAAGGTGACATTAACAAATTATAATTTGGGGGATACCGCAATTTTCCTCCCTTGCAACTGAGTTCATTTATCGTCGTGCAAAAGGTCATAAGTAAGCTACTCGTATCAGTTTGATGCACTGTTAGTTATTTTATTCGGTAAACCAAAAAAGAACCTTAAATTCTAACGCATTTAGGTACTATTTTTAATGCTGCTCGAAGCATTGTAATCCAAGCTCACAAGATCGACTCACAAATGAACCTAAACACCTTGTAGACATAGATATTAAATTGTAAACATACCTACAGCTTAACGGTCAAATAAAGCCTTCGTAGGCGATTCAAAGGTTATGTAATAGGTCGTTTTATTACCGCTCGTAACAGCTTGACCATGTTCAGTGTTAGTTATCCAATCGTTCAACCCACAGGTGTAACAATGGATTGACTAATTTTGATTAGTATGATAATAGTGTTCGAAAGTGTGAGTTTTTAAGACGCAAGGTCGTTGAAACTATAAGTTAATAAACGATGACTTAGTAGACTAGTTGGTAGTGACCCTGCCTGCGAAGCAAGGGGTCCCGGATTCGATTCCCGGCCGGGGAAGATATTTATGGGGCAGATAATTGTTATCGGGTCATGGGTGTTAGTGATGTGTTATTTGTGTTGTCCATGTCACTCGCGACACAGGGAATCCTTGCGGGGGTACGAGTGTGTTAGCGTTTAGCTTTTATCAACTTATCATTTGTGCGTTTGTCACTGAACTTCTATTCGAATGGACACATTGTAATAAACATTTTTTGGCGTATTGAAGAGGAATCAATTTTGATCTACGACCAAAATCTGACTCAGTAGGTGAGATTGTTTAAGTTACCAACTAGTGTTATTACAGTTATTTAAACGCCATCATAGCAAATGTTGTGTAAAATTATTCGATTAAATATACAACATATAAAATTTGTTTCTGACCTGCTAGATCTTCTAGAAATATAAAATCTTCTAAATATTTAGGTCCATCGATTTTTATGCTTTTCTCTATGTTAATAAGAGGGTATCTTTATAGTTTGGACTTACAAAACGATCCGATAGGTGTCAGTGTTGTTGAAATTGTCAAAAAAGTTAGCTAGCCTTTAGAAGTTCAATAATACCAACATAAAAGTTACCATTGGTCAGCCATCTATTCACTGACCGTACCTACTACTTAACCCTATCAATCATTGGCAACGACAGACTGCAAGCTACGTATTTCAAAAATAACGTTAATAGTGCCACTTAAACCTCGAATTACAGGTTTAAGTTTAATTAAAAACTATCTATCAATGTGTGAATTTTGAATTAGTTATGCGTTACTGACAAGGTCTATGTGACAACATATATGACGAAACATACATCATATATTTCTTATAGTTATGTATTCTCGATAGTGAAAGTGATGAAGTATTGATTAAGATCAGTGGATAAAAATATAAACAAAGTTCAAAATTCTGAAACCTAACTGTGTAAAAATTGGGCTTTGGAAAGTTTCAGAGGAACCATTCCGTGGTACTTAAGCCCTAATTTAGGTGGAGGGTCTTTACCTTAATTATTTTAAACTTTACTTAGTTTTTTCTAAAAATATTTTTTTTACCCAAGCTTTGATTTCATAGCAAATACGTAGACTTTAAACTAAGAAATAATCAAGATTACCAAAGACATAATTATAAAAAAAATATTTGACTATGTCACTCCAAATAAAGACGAATCTAACGACACCTCACAAGTTGAAATCCGCCAAGCCTTTTGGGTTATATAGCTTGTCAAAGTATACATGAGTAATAAAACAATAGTATAGAGCGCGCATATTGCACAAAATGTTCAGTTCGCTGCGTAGGCAAATATCTGTATGAACATTACTAATCACGTACTTATCGGCAACAAGGTTTCGGTCGGTTCTCACCTGTGCCTACTGTTCCCACTTCGCCTAACGCGCTCTGTACTGTACTAGTGGACCCGCCCTCGCTTCGCTTCGGGAAACCTACGCCGAAACGAAAGTAAAAAAAGTAGCCTAAGTTACTCCTTGATACATCAGCTGTCTGCCAGTGAAAGTCCCGTCAAGATCGGTCCAGCCGTTTCAGAGATTAGCCGGATCAAACAGACAGACAGACAGACAAAAATTTTTTTAAATGTCATTTCGGTATCTGTATCGTGTATACATACGTATGCATTTAGTTTAAAGCGGTTATTTTATTATTACAAACAGACACTTCAATTTTATTTATTAGTATAGAAGTATAGATATAGATATAGATTATTACTCTAAGATACATGAGCTTGAAAAACATTATCCTCCTAGTTGAGGGAGAAACAGTCGTAAGCGCCAGAGGTCGTGGGAAACAATGGCTCAATCAAAGTAATGTGCGAGCACCTGTCGACCAATCGTTACACTGATGTGATATGTTCCTACCATCGGTTCTCGATTCTGTTGTGATATCTTAACTCATACCAAAAAAAATTATTGACCCAGTGTTCAGAACCAAAAAGGAGGATAATTTTTTGCTTTTTTTTACGATCTGACATTATGTCACCGAGCACGGTCTGCCTAGAAATGTATTGGGGAACGTTATCATTTGTTAATAACGTTGTTTTGCCCTAGTACGCTTGTTTGTTTCGAAGACTTCGTCTATATATATTTTGGTCTGTGTATCTCAGTTATAAATTACTTTTATTCGAAGCTAAAGGATGTTAAGGATAGTTAGCAAATTGATTTATGTTTAATGCTTTATCAATATTTACTGCAATATAATTTTTTTTGCTTGATGCTGTTTTTTGGAAAGAATGTTTAGCGCCATCATTATTGACGGTATTACTGTAGTAACATAAGCTTACACGATTAAAAAAAAGACTTTTTGTGACAGTCTCTTATTCAATCATTTACGGTGTTACTGTAGTTATAGGTATAAGCTTGTACGATAAAAAAAAAAAATTATCACTTTTTGCGACAGGATGACTCGTATTCCATCGTAGTAATTTTATCAAAATTTTACATTAAAATGTGTTTGATACTATAAAATATTACTCACACAACAAATAACACACGCAAACTCGAATCACATTAAAATCGTGTTCTATCATCGAACAATCGAGTACCCCTAGTAACTCATCAACCTCTTAAGACCCTCAAAGTGCTGTCGGTACAAGCTCGGACATTAAGTGAAAAAAAAAAAAACAATAGTCATCGAGTCGAGGTGATGAATAGACCGACGCACATCTTCATGATTTTCTAAGTCCGTGTGTATTGTTAGGAGTTTTTGTAATCCGCAGATTTGAAGACTGATGACGGAATTTAAAATTGAAGTACGTAAGACTTCGAATTACGCTACTCTTATAACGCCATAGGATTCCCCGTGTCATGGCTGCCATGGAAAACGCAAATTAACAAAGTACATAAACCCAGATTGGAAAGAGACTTCATTCCAATCAGATTCGTCATTATTCAAATTCTGCTGCGATAGGAATTGAACTCAGGAAAAATTTAAATTATCTTAAAAAAAATATTTTTGTAATTACTTTTTAATTTTTTTTAGATAAAAATTATAAAAACACGCTATAGAGGTATTGTGATATTGTCTGCAACTATAGTAACAATTTTAGGTTAAAAAGATTATTGACGATTATTTTTTTATGACTCAAAAATTTTCAAGCCATTTTTATTTAATTACTCTATTTAGCATGAAGTTTAACGTAAACCTTATAAAAGAAACCACAAATTCTCATGACATACTGTTTAAACATTCGCAAAAACGGTTTTGAAAATGAATAGGTATTTGTTTTTTTAAAATAAGACAAGTTAAAAAACCTGGTTATACCTCATCAGAAAGCATTAAGCTGACAAACCGCGGCTATAAATAAAAAATGTAGTTGTATTGCTGGTTTTAAGACTAAGATGAAATACCACGTTATTTGATAATTACAGCTTCTCCACATCCAGAAATCAACAGGTTAAAAATAACAGGTAGTAATAACAACCTACCGTACTTAGTTAAAAGTTTGTTAATTGCTGATAATATCTACGACTGTAATTAAATATTTACTTTTTCAAGCTATGAAATTCCAATACTTTGCAAACTTGTAAGGATGTATGAATTACAATTTACATTGCTATTTACATTACATTTATTTAAGTAAATTTAGCAAAACTAACCTGAATTTCTAAGATCATTAGGATGGAATTTTATCCATCATATTACCTGTAATATCACAGTTAATATTCTCGAAAAAATATTCAAAACAAACTATTTAAAACCACCTTTTATTATTACAAAATTAAAGCTCACTCCACACACCATAAACCGTCCGTTAAACTCACCACTCAACGTGCAAAATTCCCAATTACCAAGAAAAATGAAACCTTACTGCCCTCTTTGACTTACCGTCTAATAGCCTTTCACTACGGCTCATAACTTAGCCAGCCAATTTCTAACAGAGAATCCCTCATTTGTTTTACGCAAGACTATCTTTCATATCCGTAGGAAATTATACAGGAATAAGGACCATCCATTACACTATTGTGGTATTAATTGTTGTAGAGACGCCCTACTGGGAGTAAATAAAACGTCAGTCATACGCTTGTCAGTGATGAACGTTCGTAGACATGTGCAGTGTGCGTGTGGCTTTGTATGTAATAACCGTAAACATGGTGTATGCATATGAATATAATTATGTTGAGTAAAGTTAGATACTGTTGAAGTGTTTTCGAGGTTGTGAATTTAGCTTAAAGCGCGTATAGTCCAGCAGTTTGAATTGATCTAAGTGATCGACGAAGTTAAGCAACTGTGACCGCGGATGGTATTCATTTGGTCACTCCCTATTTTGTGTTATATCCTCTGAAGTAAGAAATACTTATGTGAATAAAAAGGCGTTACATAAAGCCTATGTAAAACGCTTTTTACTATTTCCAAAACTTTAAAACACTCCTCTGTAAAATTGGGATTTTTGTATTACGATATTTTAGCTAAGAGTACGAATAACACATAAGTACAATCTATTCGCAAAACAGTTGCAATATAAAATGGTAGAAATACGTCTACATAATTGTCTTGTAATATGTAAAGATATAGTTAGATAATCTTTGGTTTCTATAATATAAATAAGGAGAAATTTGTAGCTGTCCACAATGTATCAAACTTTCACGAAAGTAACGTTATAGAAACCAGTGAAGTTGCCAGCAATTATTCAGAAGAGATACATTATTGATAAGTATAAGATAAACTTACAGTATTTTCCTCATTGTTCTTCATACAATGGGCTATTATAAACTAATACAGCGAATTCAATATACGTTTGTATCATAAATACGTAAAATATTTATTTATAGTCACGAATGATGAACAAATGAAGGTATCTTAAACACTTATTTACAATAAACTCGCTTCCACACCTGTGTATTGTAATGTAACGTAATGTAATATTACAAATCTGATTACTATCCTATGTTACGTTACACAACTGCCTCTCTCAAGAATTCATGTGATGTTGTATGTAATTAAATATTTAAAAATCGGTTTGACCATTTGGTTTTAACCTACTAATGACTAAACACGGGTCTCTTCTAATAACTAAGTCTAAAGCATACTACACCACGCTGCTTCAGTGCTTGATTAGTAAAGAATTTGACTATTAAGTTTAGTAAATTTGATTGTGCGTTTATATTACAATTTGTATCAAATAGGTATTATTATATAATATAATTATAGGTTTTGTTCTACCCCCACTTGTGTAACGCTAGAATTCATAACATTACATTACAAACTAGTGCTTTGGTCTGGAAGCACGTTAAAGTAATGTTAGCAAGAAACTGAATACAGTATTGTGTGCGTGAAATTGAACTCTTTTAAAATGTCACTACGTTTACTTTATTGGTCTTCACAAATGTCAATAAGAATTAAAAAAAAACATGGAATAAAAGGTGATACGCGGTCTGAATTAGTATTGTTGGCTTGAGTTTAGATGTGGAAAGAAGAATTGAAAGAACTCCACCTTTATTTCAAGCTCGTTAAGGGTGATATTAAACAGATGAAAAAGGGTCTATACACTAATAATACACAGTTCATTAATATTATATCAATAGGATTACTAACGACTTACTATTATTAAAATCTAACAAGTAGAAATAAGAAAATTCTTAACAAAAATCCTCCCCAAAATCACTTACTCAAAAATATGTTTAACTTCACATATCTACAAAACCATAATGCACATCTGTAAGTACATATTAGTAAATGACCCAACAAATAACTATATTTATCCATATTGCTATGATACGACATATCGCAATATCTCAGAGCTCACTTAAATTGTAATTGTGTTTTTGCTAACGCAGTAGGATCGAGTGCCATTTACAATACATAGAAAAGCCTACAATATCAACTAAGTTGCGATGTCATAATCGAATTTAAATTCACACGAATCGTTCCGAAGAGCTTTGGACAATCTCTGTTACGAAACCTCTCGGTGTTAATTCACCGGCCACCCGTTACTAGGGTTCCCCTGATAACCTATTTTATTAGGACTTTCTTAGTTTCTTTTGGGTTTCGTAGTAGTATTGGAACCTTTAGTTTTGCCATGTTTACACATCCCTTCGTTTTGAACCTAATTCAGAAGTCTTAACACTAGTTAATGTCAATTGTAAAGTCAAGTGAATTATTTTGACTTAGGAGCTAACTTAACAGAAGCCAAAAGTAATAGGTTAAATTACAGTTTATTAATAAAATAAAATTTATTTAATCAATAAAATAAAATAAGTTGTTAATATCAGTGTCTTAGAAAACTGTAATTCGGGTTATTTACGCAAATCATATTTATCAAGTCTCAAAAGAGGTAGGTCGAATATTTTCAGTTATTAAATTAGATGTTATAAATAAAACATAGTGTTTTTTTAACAATAAATAAATAAATAAATTCATGAAAAGGAATAAGAAAATATCCTAACAATATAATAGATAACATAACCGACTTTTACCTATGTAAATCTTATCATTAGAAGTATTAAAAGTACCATAAACCCACAGCCTCATGGTATCCCTACTCGTTACTGGCACCAACACATTAGAAACGTCTGTATCGTAATTCTAATAAGGCCATTAGCGAATCGCGGATGTACGAAGCCAATAAAGCAGTTTGATGCGGCATTAATATTGCAAGAAGACAACTTTAGAAGGAACTGGTTATGTGGTCGTTATACTGATTTTACACTAGCGATTTTTGAGTAAGTAATTTTTTAATTTGTCCTATTTAGTAAGCAGTTTTACGAAAACCTTGTGCCGGTTATCACATAATTTTATGGTTTTCACAATTTTCCAGTATCTAATGTTTAAGTGTTTATAATAAAATCTTGCAAGCTAAATTTCACCCACTTCCGGGTGTCCGATTAAGCTAAAATTTTACACACTGGTCCAGTCCTGACCTGATGCATGTTTATAATAAGCATGATGTGATACTGCTACCAGGATTGGCTCTAGACGATTGAACTCCTCAACGGTTAACAGTGGGCTTGCAATTTTGCACTTTTTTACTTTTTAGTTCTTTTTCTTTTTAACAAGTAATAAAAGCTTGTTTGAAAAAAAATCTTTTAACTTTATTTTATTTATAGAAAGACTAACTTTATATTGTGATACTACTTACACACGTAATATTTCCCACTAATATAATATAATACGGATAATACAAACGTCGTCTTAGCGTTGTGATCCATCAGTAGTGTGATTGTAATTGCAGGAAACGGATTAGACACCGACCAACACTGTCAAATGTCGGATTTTCTAAATGGGTTCCGGTTTGTAAGCTGTTAAAGTGGGGCTTCCGATTGCTCAACTTTATCTGGTTGACATGGTAATTAGATTCGGATAACGAGTAGTGCAGACGATCCCGTAGCCTTGTTGGTAGTGACCCTGCGAAGCGAGGTCCCGGGTTCGATTCCCGGCCGGGGTTGTTAGCTTCGCCCGCGTTGAATTCGGTTATACCGCGCGACTTTTTCGCGATAAAAAGCATCCTATGTCCTTTCCCAAGTTTAGTTCTATCTTCATACCGAATTTCATCAAAATCAGTTCAGTGATTTAGTCGTGAAAGCATATCAGACAGACAGAGTTATTTTCGCATTTATAACATTAAGTATTTTCGCATTTATAACATTAAGTAGGGATTGCGTTATTTTTAAATAAAATTTCTGAGAAACATCTAAGATCCCTTACATTGTCTTCATCAAAGTGGAACTAAAATAAAAATATGTCAGCATAAATGCTTTCTAGTTAAAAAAAACTTACACATATTAATATGAACGTATCCTAATCCGTGTTGCAAAACAATTATCATCAATATTCTAAGCTTCATCACCATCCAAGTTTTTGCTTCACTCTTCCTTACGTCAGTATAGTCGAGGCATGTTTTGCTGGCAGTGTGGACTCAGCCTTATAAGGGAGGGACGGAGAACATCTAAAAAGTGGAACTGTTACTCTGTTAGGGCATGTTTATAGTGTTTGAAGTTGCTGCGATTGTCGTGTGGTCAGAAAAGTCTTTGGGGAGTTATGGAAGTCAGTTTGCAAGTTGGACTGACGTTGGAAATCAATTTTTTCAAATAGGATTTTGTTATTTTACTATGCATATTGGATTACTTGCTTCTCCCACATTGTCCCTCTAAAGGACTATCTTGGTTTTGGTAAGTATTTTTAGCACTTATGACATAAAATTAAGCTTGCTCTTACCTCTTCACGTGTGCCTTATTATGGTAGATTATAAACTTGAACATACCTGCATAATTTTTAAAAATAGATCCAAATTTTTTCTAAAAGATTTTTTTGATAATAAATATAGAAAAAAACTTGAAATACCCCGTTAGTTACTGCAATGTTTTCAACATTGTGTACACAGCCTTACAATTGCAATTGTAAACTTGGTGCACAACAACGGTAGGTAAGTTCCTACTTGTCCTGATTGGTACTGGAATCAAATAGGTATGGACAGGTCTTTAACATAGAATACCTGCGTTTTATTGAAACAAAAATATAATTTAATACGTTAATCCATATCTAGGGTAATTCGAGTATTATGTAAGGAGAATTTAAGTAATGAATAGTGAGCAAAAGTAGTCAAAGCTCTTGCCTACTTTTACTTTGATTTTTTTTTAATAATTAAAAAAAATCCTCTCTCTAGTTAATTGTACTTCCTTATACTGGAGCATCGACTCCGTGGTAAAAATTCGACCAAAAATTTACAAATTAACCAGCGGATAAATAAAACGTTTCTAACGATACTTCATTTGTCATTATGTTATGTAGTTCATTTAATAAAGGGGCATAAATGAAAGTCAGAAAAATATACTCGCTCGCGGTTATGCAGGATACATTCCAATCAAACGACGACGTAGCCTAGTTGGTAGTGACCCTGCCTGCGAAGCGAGAGGTCCCGGGTCCGATTCCCGGCCGGAGCAGATATTTGTGACAGACAAATGTTTGTTCTCAAGTCATGGGTGTTAGTGATGTGTTATTTGTGTTGTCCATGCCACCCGCAACACTGGGAATCGTAGTGGGGGGGTATGAGTGTGTTAGCGTTTATTATTTATTGTTATAAACTCTAATACCAATTTGTGACTATATTATATTCGATTCAAAAAATGGTACTATCAGCACCCGCCTACAAACAAATTATCGAAGCATAGAATATTACGTAGACAATATAAACCGTAGGAAAATCAACAATAACAATAATAATTTATGTCCATTTATACTAGATCTCAAAAGATATGGCTTGTTATGCAATGGCGGACTTCTAACAAAATAACAATACGAATGGTATTGACCGCAGTGATAATTTAGTTCCAAATGAGACTTCTTTATTGCCTAACACAGAAATCTATATGGAATCGCTGATTGCACTATAGTTTGCAGTACCATTAGTAATGCATATGTTAGTAATACTAGGAATTTATTTTACGGATTGTGAATGGTTATGGTTTTATTGTAGGTACCTATAGATTGCGATATAAAATTATTTGTATAGTTTCAAATATTGTAGTCAATACTACGAGTAGTTTTACTTAAGGATCATTGGTTAGTATTTGTTATGCTTGTTTTGAAGTTAAACTAAGTAAAAGCCGGGTTTCCTTATTTTTGATTACTGCGCTTAGTTTTGCTTACTTTGCTTAGTTTTGATTACTTTGCTTAGTTTTGATTACATTGCTTAATTTTGCTTACTTTGTTTGGTTTTGCTTTCTTTGCTTAGTTTTGATTACTTCGTTTAGTTTTGCTTTTACTTAATTTTGATTGCTTCGCTTAGTTTTGCTTGCTTTGTTAAATTTTGCTTATTTTTTTTTACTTTTACTGATAAGGGCGGAGAGCATAATTACAACAAATGTCAACGTAAAATCTACTTGACAAACCCAAAAAATATCCACCTTTGGACTAGGAAAACTAACAAAGAATAATACACAAAAAAATAGAGTTACTTACATGACTTTTATCAGTTTTATTTCTTAGTTAGTTCCCTAACTTACTCTAACAGCCTAGTAAGTTAACTTACTTATTTGATAACTAACAGCAAAGTCCACTGCGATTACGTGTCAAGCGTAAACCAGTGATAGTGTCACAGATGCTGCGTCACTTTACATTGAAATTCATGACATCTATATCGGATTAAGCTACTAAGCTTACTGAATTGTCGCAGTACGTAAATATAATTATGCGATAAGCGAGTTAACCAACCGGCTTATTTTTATTTAACAAATAATGTAAAAATAATTCAATTGCAGGTAAACTACGATATTGATAATAATGATGTTAACTCATTTTGGAACTCAAAATTCAAAATTGATTTCAAGAATTGAATCCAAAATTTCTGATGGCAATTTAAGAAATGCGGCTAATCTTTTATTTTCGGTATAAAGCTTATCGTATAAAGATGTATTTAAATAATCTAGTAGTTATTTAATCTGTAGTGATAGGACAAGGGCCTTAATCCGAGTTTAAGTGGTGACATAAATTCACACGTCACATAAATACATTTGATTGCATATAGGTACATGCGAGGTTCGTACTTAAACTGTTCTAGGATTGATTTAGATACGATATAAGATAGTGGTTATAATAAAATTAGCACAATTGTAAAGGTGCGTCCACATTAGTGTTATTTGTTAGAGCACATGATGCAAATATGTTACGAGTATGTCCTTAGAAAACGACCGAAAATGTTTTGCACGCTAGATTGCATAATGTCTTCCTTATTTTTACGATGAATATTTGCCGTCTAGTTCCTACTATAAAAAGGAAACAGCGCAATTGGGTCGTTTTTTGTCTTCCCTTCAAGCGTGTTTAAATATCTACGTAAAGAATGCATTTAATTTTTTTTTTATAATATAAAAGCAAAATAACTTTTTTTAAGTAATTTAATTCTTATTTTAATCCTTAAATTTTGTTAAAACTCCTACATAACTACATCTTGTATACCAAAATAATTAATAATTAAGAAATAATCTAAAATATAGCTCGCATGCACGCAATTAGTATGTCTTTCTGAGCAGACATTTACTATGTCATAAAAATAGAAAAATAATAGAGGTCAATAACCTTGCATATGCATTCGAAACAGGTGAGAATTACAAAAACATTAATTACTGCGTATATGAGACCAGTGATACTCAACCTTTTATTAATTACACTATTAATAAGTTTCAAAATTAATAATCATTACGATGGAGTTTTAATCAGGTATTTTATAACGTCGGAATTTTGATAAAAATATTAGTATTTGGTTTATATTTATTTAGCTCTTAGAAATACGATATCGAATTAAAAATTTCCTTCCTATAAAATGTCTAAATATAAAATCCGGGATATTAATTTCGTGTTTCTTGGAATTTAACAAAATAATCTGATAAAATAAACTATGATGTATTATGGTGTGAGAATAAGTTTAACGCGTCATTAGTTTTAATCCTACAAAATGTGGATTATTAATTTTAATATTTATTTGTTCTTTAATCTATTCGGCTGTCGTTATTAGTTCAAAACATGTTTTACAAACTAAATCAATTATTTTTTTAATAATATAATTAATGTGGTATTGTAAATTCCTATAATGTTTGGTTTAAAATATAATGTTTGGGGCTTAGCGGATATATAAAACTTTGAGATCAGTAAATAAGTATAGTATATTATAATAGAAGACCATGGATTTCAGGTACCCACTATTTATCAACGTATTTAGTTACTAATGAAATGTTATTGGATAACATAGAGCACTATTACATCTAAAATCGTCTCTTAAAAATGTGGCCTGCACAAAAATCTATTTATTTTTATAAACAAATAAAATAAAATTTAAAGATTTTAATCATACAAAGAAATATTGTCTTTGAGAATCAATGTCTTTTTATTTTATGCCAGTACTCAAAAACAATGTACAAAATATTACATCGTTGCATTAACATGGTATGTAAGTAAATTCTACGCATGACACTAAAGATAAGACTCTATACATTTGTAAAGAAACAATCCCGCAATAAAAAAAAATCTCGTTACATTGTCACCAATTTATCACTTCATAAAACCCAAGAACAATCTATAAAACAAACAAACGTAAAAACAAAGTGTTGTATGTGTGAATTAATAAAAACGTAAGAACAACACTCATTATAAAAGTAAGCGTGGGCGGTTTTATGATCGATTGTAGTTTTAACAAGAATATGGAAAAATTTTATACGAAGTTCTTTTTTATTCGTGGTCTTTATAACACAGAAAATAGGGTTTAAATTCCACTGACTGAATTAGTAGGAGTTAGGTACTTGTAATAAAACACAGTCATATTTTAAAACAAAGAGCTCTGTCAGGCAGACACGTCTTCCTTGTAAACTATTGTTGTAAGTTTTATTAATTTATTTCGCATGTATTTGTTATTGTTAGCAGTGATAGCTTAGGTGTTTATTCGTTGATTCGTTGATTCTCTATGACTCACAGAATATTTTTTTGTGTCTAGAGTATTATGGACAATATAGAAACCTTAAAATAATCAATAGGCCGAGAACAGTCATCATTAAATTCTTGCCTCACTCAAAATCGAACCCAGAATCCATTGAACTGTAGTCCAGCGTGGTAACCACTGCATCCTAATAATCATTGTCGTATAAGATTTTTAGCACCGACAATTTCAATTGCATGTCTTAGAAATGAGTTAATCTGAAAGCAGCTTTCACAACTACGAAAACCTTATCACTTATTTATAACTTTTTGATTTTGTTATAAAAACTGTGAAATTCTTTTTGTTTTACTTTGTTAAGTGACAGAAAATTTCTTTATTTCTACTATATCTTTTAGCCAACTTTATAACTCAAATCAAAACATAAGCTTTAATATAATATTTTAAACAACTAATACCGTTACTACGCACGCCGATAGATAATACGCTGTACGTAAATGATAAAAATAACACAAAAACCTGTTTTGTATTTATCGAGATTTACGAGCAAAGACAGGTGCACACTCAGTTATTCGTTTTGCTTCAACTTAACTCATTTGAATATACGAATGTTCATCTACACTGTGTTTTTAACTTAAAATAATTAACGGTTAAGTATATGAAGGTATTCTTGATAAGAAAACTTCAGGTCAAATTCATATTATTTCTTAAGTCTTAGTAACTAATACAAAACTCTAACAAATTGAATTAGTAATAATTGATTTAAAAAAACACTACTTTTCAGAATGAAAGGATTTCTTTTTAATAACAGTCACTGAAACCACATATTGAATTCGCTAACAGTTTCTCAATTTGATCTATCTTAGAATCAAAACAAGCCGCCGGGACATCAGTGTTTCGTGTTTAAATTAATTCTAGATTACCTATCGCTAGGTACTAACTATTACCTAGGTAAAAGTAGTCTAAGTTTACTGATATCAATAATTTTAATGATATTTTTATCAATGTTAAACAATATTATCACTATAATATGCTTCTGAATTTATCTTTAGCGAAGTGCTAAAAAAACTCAAATCCTTTCAACGCCTTTATCCCAATCAGAAATTGTTAATTTTATTCAATCGTGTCTTTATTTAGATACATAAATAAACCGGTGGACTAATGAAAGTATAAATTATAAAAAGACAAAGAGTCCCTTGCGTGCCGCCCTACGTTCCACTTCGCACGGAAGGTGTGTTTAGTTGTTTTATAACATTCGATAATCGAAGTATATTGAAACCTCCCGATAACATTCCGATTTTAAATCGAGAAGTTCTATTTTCGATCGCATCTCACTTTTTTGTCTTCGATTTATTTATTACTCGTTTGGACACGCATTTGATATCCTTATTTTGCACGCAAGTGTTATTGTGCTTTAAAATTTTATTTTAACGCGCAATTTTCAGTTAGCGATTTTGAGTGGCCTTTAGCATGATTTATTTTAATGGTTTTCAATATGATTCGTGTTCTGGTTTGTTTCTGGCGAATATTAAATGTACTTATTAGAATAATTTTCGTATATTTTATCTGCTTTTTATTAATTATATTGTACATATTGGCAGTAGTTCCGCTTGATGAATAAAAAGATTAAATAATAAAATAGTTAAATCTGATTTTTTAATGAGATTGTTAAGCATATTAGTATACATAATACTGTAAAATATATGGTTCCATCACAGATAGGTCCTTGTAGATAAATTATAATTAAGGTAAAATGTAGCTTTAGTCAGAAAATGATCACGAAATGGGTCGCAGGCAGCGGAATCGCTATTTCTCAGTATTCTCGACAATAAGAGTTTTGGGACTTCCCTACATGACTATGCAAAGCGTGCAGTGTGTTTACACCTTTACACACACATACGTACACACATATCAACAACATACTTGCAAGAGATTGACTTGTTTAATTTATGTTTCCAATAAAAGTTTTAAGGTTTTATACCACCTCATTTTTCGAATTAATTCGCACTTCTAGGTACCTACTGTAAAAATTATTAATTATTACAATATCACTGCTTTTAATTAAATGTATAACTAAACTGCGAAATATTGCATGGAGTCCAACAATTGTATAGCCTACTTTACTCCCACTAGAGTGATGGCTGCGTCTATATATTTTTTTGGTCTGTGGTCATATCATTTCCTATCTCAGGTCTAAATAAATGATAGGAAGATAGGCTTTTAAAGTTTTTTATAATTAACTGAACTACATGTCTTAATAGTTATTTTGAATTTATGAACAACTTATAATTTACAGTAAAACCACTTAAAACTCTATCAGTAAACAAAGAAAAACCTAATGTTATTATTTTATTAGTTCATTTCAAAAATAACATCGAATTATAACTAAACGATATAAAATAAATCATTAAAACGAGATCAATATTGTACCTACTACCTATCTTAGGTACTGAATATCTATCTCAAAATACTATTTTATTCATAATAAAAAAAGGTTCTCAGATAAAACATGACTAATTATACATTGTAACAATATCATGACACACCTTTTGCTACAGAAAACCTTAATTACATACATGCTTATGAATTATTCAGCTAGTAATATAAGCCTCTCATTACAAATGATGTAAGAACGTTTCTCCCATACCAAAGACTTCAACGCATCGCGGCCGTTTTAAGTGTTAAGATAGATTTAAACCAGGTTTAAATTTAATTAGGGCTGGTTTTAAACTGATGGGTTTTTAACAATATAGGTTATAATGTTTAGTGAATGTTGTACTAACTGTTTTTTAGTTTAGTTAAAGGATAAGTGCAGAAACTAATCTTTAAGAATGTATTGAAAAATTTTTTTTGTAAGTATAATTAATTACTAGATTTATTTTAGTAGAATCTAAAACTGTCTAAAAATTTACTGATCGAAAATGCTTTACGTAATTAAAAAAAATGCGTTACTATTTCATATAATTAACCGTGAAATTTCACATGTTATTTTTCGACCAAAATTGTGGTTTATTTTAACCCTGTACACTTCACAACATACCGAAATCCAACACAAGCCACAAATGTCCATAATTAAATTATATGTCAATCAATTGTTTATTAATAAGAGACAGTACGCAATCCATCACTCGCCACGCTTGAGGGCATGCCCCGGTTGCCATGGTTACGGAATGCGTCTCGCTTTACGACTAAAGACAGGTTGTAACAAAAGTTGGCCACAATAATTGATTTGTATCTGGTACGCATCACTAGCTGCCCGGTATGTGTTGCTCTGTAACACTCCGGGTCATTAATACCGGGTGTGGAGGCAATTGGACTGATTGCCTATTGCCTAGCTTCGGCTACTGTTTGTAGGCGGAATAGATTATTTTTTAACGTAGTCAGTTTAAGAGCGATTTGTCAGTTTTGATATTTAAGTAAAGCTTAAAGACAAAAGGGTAATGTTTTAGTAAGTTTATATGTAGGTACGTGTGTCAAGTTTTTTGGAGTATTGAGTAATCCGAGTTAAAGGCAAGCATGGTCAAATAATCAATTGGTGACCGTTAGTAAGAAAAACTCTTGACGCCTTACGTGATTCGGATGGTTCATCATTGCAACACATAACAGTCCCACTGCAGTGTGAGGGGTACAGGCCTTTCACAGATCTTTGATAACTTTATGGAGAACTCTCAGGCGTCCTTGCTTCTAGTGTTTAAAAAATAAAATCATCTCACAATTATCTTTTACTATTTAAGCCATAATACCTAGGTCATTCTATCTCTCTTTTCAGTCTGATCTGATGCTAGTACCATATGGATAGCCCGTCTCTATCCTTAGCGATCAGTGACTTGGTGGAGTGCCATGTTCATTGGTATCTCCAAATTTTTCGATACCTGGTGTGACTATCTTATGGGGCTACGGCCTTTAAGTCTCTTGCCCTAAATTTTGTTCGTCATAAGTTTCTCCATGTTACCATGCAAAGCTCTCGCT
>LGAG01000419.1:84170-100059 GCA_001278395.1 Lerema accius | reverse complement strand
ATCAAATAGGACTGGAACATAAATTCTAATGACTACATTGTAGTGTGGTATTTGAAATAGTTTATGCGCACCTGACAGTCAGTGGGTTAGGCTATGATTTTACTAAACACAGGGAATTTTTATAATTGTATAAACATTTTTATACAATTGTAAACATAACAGTATACAAAGTAAAAAAAATAGCAAAATGCCAAATCCGTTGCCTCCTGACAAATTTGCCTCTAAATCTATGCAATAATTTTTAAAACTAATAAATTGCGATGAATAAGAATACATTACAGATATAAACATTATCAAATAGTTATAAATAGAGACGACCCGCTTTGTAATCTAAACTCTACTGTAACTTTTAAATCATCTTACTTCAGTTTAATTAATTTTCTTCTCTTTAATAATATTGTTTGTAACACACAATTCAGCCATCATCAATTCTTCTACAAATCTTTCTGCATTATTCTCAAACAGTGCCACAACATAACCCCTTCATAAACGACTATATAGACAACATTTTCATAAATAAAGTCCAAGCCGGCATTCAAATATAAATTCATATTACACTGACGTGATTCTATATCGAGTACACCTGGCACTGGTGTTATTGCTGTCATTTTCCATCGACTAAACCTACGCACTTGTTGCCAAAGTAACTAAACTACGCCGAGAATTAAATAAGTTAAAATACATAGTATGGTATTCATTGTATAGTGTAGGTGTTATAATGTATAGTGTACGGATAACAATGTATAGTGTACAATGTACAAAGTATACTGGGGACGGACAGAGGACTTGTATTTTACTCCCTTATTAATTAACATTGATTAATTTGAATCGATTTATTAACTCCAGTTTAATTCGATTCAGTAGTAATAGGCAGAGTGTAGGTTGAGAGTAAACTTTAAACTGCACTTTGAATTAAAGTTAAGCCTATGATTAGCTAGTTCAGATGTAAATTCAGACCATCAATTTATTAAAAGTTTTTTATTAATGAGGCTCTTAGTGTAATAGTAGTTATTACTAGAAAATCTAAAAACCCGATTGTTCAAATCTTTATACCATTTGAATCCGGGAACAGATATCTTTATTATCTCTACTGTGACTTTTCATGATGATGGATTATTTTGTTGACTGTACCTTAACATTAATCGCTGCTATTATCTAGATCGTATCTGGAGGTAGCCTCTTTTGTTTAATTCTTTTTAAGTTAAAAACAAATAATCTAAGTTTTTTGTCATGCGCAATGTAGAGTCCTGTAGTAGTTAACTAATTACTCATTTAACTGTTTATTCTGCCTAATAGTTTTTTTTTATAAAGTCGTCGTACTCTTATAAAGTAAAGTATTTTCTTATTATATAAAATACTAGGGTACACGCACTTGTTACTAATCTTCTCCTAAACTTGCATTGTATTTTAGAGGGATCAAGTATGGTTTAGAATATGGTTTGGATGCGGTAGATTATGTCAATTGACCAGCTAAACTATTAGCAATAAAAGAACCAACTAAACTTAGGTATAAGAGGGAAAAAAAACTAAATCTACTTATAAAATTTAATGTGTACAAGTGATGGACAGATGGATTTCTGTCTCTAATGAGTGGACGGAGATAGCAAAACTATAAGTATTCAAAATTACTACTACTTAATAATAACATTATATTAATAATAATAATATATTACATTAATAATACCCTACCGTATTCTTCTTTGGCTGTTGTTAAAAGCTTATTATAATATTATGTCATGTACTACGTGTGTCATATTTTACAATTTTTTTTAATAAGTTTAGTTATTGATTATTTATTTACTAGATGTATTTATAATACAAATCTAAAATTTACACCGAAATCGTGTAAACTCTAATTAGATGTTATTTTATTCATACTTTTGAAAATCTTACTGGAATTAGCAAAAACCGGTGTTTTATATTTAATGCAAAATATTGAAGAGAAATTACACTCGATTACATCTCCTTTAATTGAGTGTTTAATATTATATACTTATGTCTCAATAAAAACTTTATGACATTATTAATAAAGTAAATTTCAAGATGTATTATAATGATAATGGGAAAATTTTCCAGTGTGACACATCGCTACCAAATTGTGTTACACACAAATCCTTGGTGAGGTAAAATTAAAATGTATCATATCTATAATATTCCGATGAGTAATGCCTATTCTTTATTTGACCATTTTTATCCGGGTCCGAATCTTTATAAGTCATCAACTTATCGCAAATAAATAACACAATATTTAAGCACTCAGACATTAGAAATCTCAAACCCATTGCTTGCAATCAAGCACAATAAACACTCGTCAATTTAGTTATAATAGAAAACCATTTTTGCCGCAACAAAAACTCTTTCTTTACCGCTAGACAAATACAATTAAAATGCGCTTTGTAGAGTCTAAAGTAAATACCGAGGTAATAAAAAATAGTCACCTTGTAACTCCGAAAAAGTCGTAACTGCACTTCACAGTTATTTCGAAAAGCACAATTACTGGGTTTCAGTGTACCATAACATACAAAACACATGTCACCAACCATGCATGGTACTTTGAAAAGTCCACTTTTCACTCGCACTATCAAATTCTAGAGTAACTTTCTCATCACTTACGTCCAAACATTCGTTGGAGTCCTCAGACCCGACTGCGATTCTAATAGGAATCGTTAGGACATGTCGTTTTTTATTTTTGAGACATCGCGATTTTGAAAAGGGCGCGTAGTAACGCGCTAGTGTGTGTGACAACCTGACTAAAGGCTTGCGTAGACGCAACTGAAATCACCTTGCAAGGCCCACTATGTCTGTCTCAATAAACCTCTATCTGTCTCGCTCTAGCGGGCATTGTGCCCAGTCCAGTGACTGGTATACGCCTGACAATAAATTACCTATAGAATCTAATCAGTTTAATAGATGTGTGATTTTTTTAACACTGACCGTTTTAATGGCTCCGTGCAATGATCGTGGAAGGAGCATTCATTATCTAAAGGCGATTTGATTGTGATGGCTTTAACGCAACCTGCTGGAAAACGCAACCTGTTATAGTCAACCTTATAAAGCTATATTAATTTTTAAACTTTCTGTAGCTTTGAAATAAATTGTCTTAAGAATATAATTAGCAAACTGTTGAGATAATTAAATGCTTTCCAGTTGGATTCCAGTTAGAAAAAAGAGTACGAAGGCAATAAATATTTTAATGAGAACTTAATATTTTGTTATACTTAGGTGACCCAAATTAAAAATAAAATTCGACTGCACTAACAATCTAGAAAATACCTAGTGGTTACTTGTTGACAATCCTTTATTTAAGCCAATCTTCAACCCACTTATTCAGTCTCATTGGTGTTAAGTATTATTTTACCAAGCTAGGTGATTTTTGTTATCACTTGAGTTTCAAAACGTTTCTGTATCAGCTTGTAAGGTACTCGTATATATTTTTGCTTTGTATTGTCTGATATCCTCATAGTAATCAACTGCTGTGACTGTTTACGATGAATTAATGCGTATGATCGCAAACTAAATCATATATAATAATTCTAATTTATTCATGCTTTTCAAATATTTTATATCTCATATGCTGTAATCATTGCGACGTCGGTCGGACTGCTGTTCATAGTGTCCTAGGTTCGATTCCCATCGAAGAAAAATTAGGATAGGTATATGTATTTCTGTTCAAGACCAGGTACTGTGTGTGTGTATGCTCATGTATTTGTGTTAATCATCACGTCCATGATTTTTTTTTTGCACAAAGATTCTTATTGTGAGCCTATGATTGTGTATCATTATGGACATAGACTAATTAAGCAACTAAAATCATAGCAAGAAAAAAAAATATGATACAAAATTTATTTCTTCCGTCTCGACTGGAAATCAAACCCAGGCCCTTTATTTTGTAAACAGAAATCAACTAATACAATCTTGAAACATTAAAAAATCCAACAATAAAACTAAAACTTCAATCGAAGTTAGAGTCATAATATGCAAATTCAGAACTAAAATTAACAGCGGTCTAAAAAAAGGAAAGAACGTTAAAAAGAAAGAACGTTAAAAACATTCAACAAACTGCTTCCTAAGGCCGTTATATTCAGTAGCGATTAATCTAACAATTAGCTTCGCTACCTAATCCGAACAGTTTGAAAGGCTAGCTAGATTATATCGATTCGAGACGTAATTCGGTCACCAGCGACTTAGCTACGTCGTTTTCTTGCGTATTTTCCAATTAATGTCACTTGTTTTACTGTCGAAGAGCCAGCGATTGAAGCGATTGGATTTTAAATTATGTATAATGATTATGTGTTTCTTTTATTCGGTAGCTCAGTAGATATCGATTATAAAAATAATAAAAAAATCTGGTTATTTGTAGAATGAAAAAGTTTAATGTGTTTGAGGACTAATCGAAAAAATAAAAAGGGAACTAATTTTATTCTAAATAAATGCATGTAATGATAGCTATTGTGTAAAATCTATAAATTTTGTAATTTTGGCTAACAATGTTCGATAAGTTTTCATTAAAATGATACAAAGAACATGTATCTTAATTTTTCTTTTAATTGCTAACAACATTCAATGATAATAAAAATTTAGGAATATCTTTTGCCTACAAATGTATATTCTGATGGTGTATTTTTCTAAATTTTTAACGTTTGTTTCCTACTAATTTAGGTACAGATATAATCATTTTTAGCAGTCCCTTAGGTATACAATTCAAAGCTATAAAATATACAATCGTTTATCGCACCCCAATATTAGTGAGACACAATAGTTTCTATCAATAAACTTGGTGCTTTACAAGTGATAGAGCCTTCCCAACAGATCATATATTTAGCCTCCGCAATAAGGATAAGATTACCAACAATAGCGTTTATAAAATGCTAAACGGACTGGAAGCTGAGTGGCAACATGGCCCACCTACACGTTTGTATTGACAATTTTATAAACAAAGTACTACCACAATACAGAGAGACTAACAGTAGTTAAACTCTTGCATGTATTGCATGTTTCTATCTGACCACCCAAGGCCTAGTTGGTAGTGTAGCGAAGCAAGGGGTCCCGGGTTCGATTCCCGACCGGGTCAGATATTTATGTGACAGATAGATGTTTGTTCTCAGGTCATGGGTGTTAGTGATGTGTTATTTGTGTTGTCCACGCCACCCGCGACACAGGGAATCCTACTGCGAGGGTATGAGTGTGTTAACGTTTATTGCGTTTTTGTTACATACATTCGCCGCACACATAATACGGTATCTACGGTTTTAAAACAACTCAGAGCAGGATCCGAAATTCATGTCGGTGAATAGTATCTATGTGTGCGTTGTTCAAGCGCTCACTATGGAGTTTAACTACTGTCAGTGTCTCTATAATGTGGTATTACGATAATACTTTGAGTATACGTTAAAACTGTGGTTTAGGTAATTTTATAAACAAAATATTATCATAATAATATATTTTATGTATAAATTTTAACTGTAGCTTAGATAGCACAGATAAATAAGATTACCCATAGGTTTTAAGCGGAAGGTTTGATATAAATCTAGCTCAGCATTTTTAATTATGTTCAAAATGATTATTTAATGTTTTTCTATTTATGATATGGATATAGTAACCAGATGTCACTAAAGAAAGTGTCATAGATTGTTAAATATATTATACAAAAACAAAGTCCAGAGTCAAAACAGAAAACTAGTTCAAATGCTGTTTCAAAAATTCAAATGTTTACAAAAATGAATAGGTACCTACGCTTTTAGCGACAATTTATTTGTCAAATCATGTTAAATATTCACAAGTTTTCTGTGAACAAATAAACATACATTACATTATCTATTTACCGATCAAAATCATAATCCACTGTAGTCGAGTAAAACAACATAAATATAATATTGAAACCGGTTATAAAATATTATCGTATATTTTTGCATACAAAGAACAAGAATGTAATGCGCGTAGATTTATGCAAAATATCACACTGTATAATATACATTTTAATACTCCAATAATCTAAAGTTATGAATAATCTGATTGTAATTACACTGTAACAATAATTGCATAATATGACTTTGAATCAGTAAGTAAATTTGTAGTTAATTCAACTATTCATTATTATTTGAACTCCGTAAGATGCAATTGTTGCTTTACTAAAGCGCCGTTCTAGAAGTTCTATTACAATTGCTTGTTTTATATAAATAAAAACAATGTTACGTAACGCTTTGTGCGAAACGTATGTAACGCACCGTAACATTTTACAAGACCCCTCCCCCAAATTGTGTTACCTAATACTTGAACTGCCCCCAAGAAGAATCGCTTTAAAAGTATACGTTTATCTTAATCATACAAGAAATATACCCTATATTGTAATTTATTATAATTTTAAAATAAGACTTCCACACCGCTATATATAGCGAAGAAAAACTAAACTAAAACCGGACGACTTATGATGGCTCCTTAGAAGGTTCACGAAGCACCCGTAAAGATCAGGCTTCGAATCCCAGCCGAGGCAAGCAATAGCTATATGGTTTAACAGCATTTCACTCATTTCGTATTCCATTCAGAGTTTCTCAAGCCCAACAAGTTAGGCCGCTAGGCTGTAATGAGGCTAAATACAATATGTATGGATATACAAAGTGTTAGTGGATACTGCAAATAGGAGTTTTATTCAGCTTGTTGTGATAAAAAAGGTACGGGTTTTAAATTGATATTTACGTCCGGTGACACGGTAAGTGTTAGAAAATGGTGAGATATTGCGCAATCGTTGCGAACAAATTGGATTTTAGGGTTCCCTGGTTATGTAAAAAGTATATTGTTTTTGTTTCATAAAGTCGTTGATATGATACGTATTGTAGGTATAAGGTGACATTAGGAACTACTATAAGATAACATAACTATGATAACCTAATGATTTTATGGTGATGATGTATTTTTTTTCATTTCATCATGTAATTTTTTCTAAAACTGTTGACGCCTATTAAGTGACTTTGAATTTAAAGGAATTTATTTTCTTTGTTATAAAAACTAACTACTAAGTAAAAAGTAACATATTTACAGAAAATAAATATCGTCTAAAAAAATAAGTTTGACATATTTAAAATAAATTTTTGTCTTTTAATAATAATGTAATATGAGTTTCGATTAAAGAAAAATTTAATTCCTGTTCTAGGTCTTAATAATGGTTGAAATTTACGGAACTCTTAACCTCCTGAAATCCGACTTGCACTTTACTTTGCAGTTTAATTTCGTGTTAGTGTTAACAGTTTAAATAAGTTGTCACTTATCAACTGCTAATTGGTTCCTTGGCTTTTTATTTAAGTTACATTTTCATTATTGATTAAATAATGTAGAGTTAGAGATCTAGCGTTTTTAAAGGTTATATAAAGAAAAATTGCAAAAAGCTAAACGCAATATTTATAGAAAGAATTGTTTATTCTGAGTTTCTGATGGGGTAAGTATTGTTTTTTTTTCTTCTTTCTTTCCTTATTATTATTGTGTGGTGAATACTGATATATTTTTTTTTACTTGTTGACCTCAACCTGTTAACGGCTACCTATTGATCATTGTTTTTCTCATTATTACCATCATTATTCAAAATACGCTCATCGATATGTTGTATGAATTATAGACAACTAATATTCTCATTAACATCTATTACTAACAGGACTTAATAACCAACTAACAGTCTCCTTAGTCCTACTCGAAGTTTGTTACGATGTCCATGGGCGGAAGGTTGGTGGCACTGTCAGCTCGTTTGCTATCTTAAAACTATAAAAAAATGCATTAAAAACAATGAATTACTCTCTTAAACTATAGGTAAATATTTTGTGTACCTATCTTCTTAAAAAATAATCATTAGAAATAGAAAGTACTAGAGCTATTGTTTTCGCAGGATACGCGCTTAGCCAATGTTCTGTGCCTCTGACCGTATTTTTAACCCCCGACGCAATAAGTGGGGTGTTATACCTAAGTTTGACGTGTCTGTGAGTGTGTCTGTCTGTGGCATCGTAGCTACGGAACGGATGAAGCGATTTCAATTTAGTTTTGTTTTTTCTATTAAAGGTGACTTATGTACCTATCTGCGAGTGTTCTTATTTTTGCTTAGTGAAAATCGGTTGAGGCATTTAAAAGTTCAGAGTGGGGAAAAATAACCAAATGTCTGCAAAAATACTTTAGTGGGGTCTCAAAATAAAAAAGCCCACTGAAAGAGAATATTATTGTTGTTTTTATCGAGAGTGTTCTTAGCTTCCTTTGATGATAAATTAATTAAATAAATTGTGTTGAAAGGATTTTTTTAATCTTAATTTATAGGACTTATTGCCGCTATAAATTATTTTAAAACTCATCATTCAAATTTCTGATTTGTTATGAATAAGAGGCCTTTTTATAATGGTTTCGCGTACATAACCATTGTGCCACACAGGTCGTCATAAATAAATGTTACGTGATTTTAAATCCATTGAATACCATATAAAAAGCCTTTTTAAGGCTATAAGTTGATCCTGATAAGACATTTACGATAAGACATTTATACCTCCAAGATACTTAATTATCCCTCTCTACTTGACTCCATATAAAGGGAATATTACAATTTGTAATACAATGCGTTGCGCGGACGTTGTGGGGCAAAAACTCGGGCTTCAGCAAAAACTGACCAAGCCCCAAATGGAGCAACGGGGCTGTTGACTTCGCTCCTTGTGTGTACACTGCCTTATTACGTGTTATTGCTATTCTGATTGTTGGGGCCTTATGTGTAAGTTTTCTTTACAAAGAAAATTTCTAGGGATTTCTGAAAAGTTACCACTTCTGTCTAACGCGAGAGAAATTAAAGAACGGGGCGTTTTAAGGGAAGTGATTTTTTTAATTTTTTTTTAATTTTTATTTTATTTTCTTATTTGGTCAAAAATTGCAAAAAGGTGCAATCAGTCATGGATCTGTTGTAGATTTAAAAGATAGAAAAAAGAAAAACTTTTTTAAAGAATCTACTTACCTTTTCTTGAAAACTCCAAAGCCCAGTAAGACAATTTGAAGTTGATAATAAATTCAAATAAATTACATTTTTATTTTATTTTCCATTAGCATATTAATCCAATCAAGTTGTGTTTTAAACGCCTATTATCTTTTAACGCATATTTTATTGGTGATATTAAAATAACGCTTGTACGAATGGCTAAATTAAGTTTTGAACAGGTGTTGGGAAGGTAGTATACCGTTAGCTATCGAACCGTACTTGCTTACTGATTTTCTAATAGCCTCAACCCATTAATGTTCCATTACTGAGTACGAGCGTCTCCTCATAACTGAAGCCTTTTTTTGGTCTTGAAAGTTTTCCCCATCTTTATCAAGATACCCGAACCTATAACTTACGGGTTATGTGGGATTTCTACCCACTAAAACCCAGGGGAGACTCCAGGATCTCGTATGAACGTACTGGTGCCTCCCCTGAATTGAGGAGGCCTAGAGCATACTCCACCACGCTACTCCAGCGCGGATCGGCGGAGGGGTTAGTGGCCAACCCAAGTGTCGGAATTTTGTATGCTACCTAAAGGCATCCGACATGGCTAATGATTGTCACCTAATAGTAACAACCAGGAACGACGGTTTAACGTGCCCTCCGAAGCACGGAAACGCTCAAGAAATTTTGCCAATAGTGGTCACCTATCCACTTTCTGACCGCGCCTGCAGTTGCTTAACTCCATCGATCATTTAGGATTGACCTTGATGCCAAATACCTTACGTATTACCTTAGGTATCTACATACTTATTCAGAAATTACGGAAAACAATCTCAAATATTATTAAACAGTCATAAGATAACATCGACACTTTAATACCATAAACATGTCGATTCATTCAATCCATTTAAGCCACAAATTGAGTATTAACGCACCACAAATTTAATTTCAACCTGCTAAAGTACCCGTATTCAATATATCCCGTTAACGTGCCGAATCCGAAAGTTCTGGAACAATAAAATTGCTCGCCCCGCCCCCTGGTGGAGCTACATAAATCACACAAAATACAATCACCAGAAATTACCCATGAGTCGAGTAACACATGCGTGTAATTAAAAACGGTTGTAATTTAACCTGTCGAAAATTAACAAATACTTAGTGGACCACCTAGGGATATCGGTATTTTTATCGATATTTATTAACCGGTATTTATTAACCATCCGTTCTAGTTTGTAGCCTTGGTGCCTATGACTGAAATAAAATAGTGTTGTTTATGATAAATTTACACGGAAATGATTGACTTTCAGTATATTTTTAAGTATAATACAGTCACTTACGAGTTTGAGATTCGCCTTAATTGACGCAGAATTGAAAAAAGGTTTTTTGACGCGAATACGTCTTTCAATTTATTAAGATACGGGGCAATCCTAAGAACCTAATGATAACAAAATCGGGGGATACAGTTCAGGGTTGTAGCGTTAAATCTATCATCTACATCCAAAATTAAATTATACTACTGGATAGCTAAAGAATCAGAGAATAAATTACAATAAGCGAGAACAGTGAAAATCACATGCGGTGGAGAGAAAGCTCCGCCATTTTAAGGTTGATCATACTTAATAAAAATATTAAAAAAATACCTTTAACATAAACGTACAACACAACCGTGTCTATAACACAACTATACCTAATTTTGTTTTTTCAAATAAGTATTTATGTATTACAAAAACATTTTTTTTTAATTTAATTAAATCTCACATACCTACTGCTCTCTGATCTCTGACATCACTTGCTCTCTGATTTCCCTAATAGTGTTTTATTTTATGTTCCCTGGAAGATCATAAGTCAAAAATAATGCTGTACATTCCTAAAACTATACAGTTCATGGTAAAACTACGAGTAGGTTAATTTCAGAAGGTATAATGTTATAAACCTACCTGCCAAAAAGCTTCGCACATAATTTATTCCGTTACGGTATCTACCGACTCATACGATTATGGTCGATAAAGTGTGAAGCAAATTATTTATATCCGCGTAAACATAATACCTTGTAATGTCGATATTAAATTATAATGACAGGTTTAAAACTTCTCGTAGATATTTCATATGTAGGAACTTTGTATGTTAATGTTAGATTTACATCTCATCGGATTTGTTTTTTAATTTACTGTTATTTATAATCATCAATAGACATACAAAAACTCAACTGCCGAAAAAAAATCTATAGCTTACGACATTTTCACAATCGAGACGAATCCATGTTGAAATCCATCAAGACATTAAGGCTGTAGGGCATGCCAAAGAAATCCACACATACATACTTTTAAAAAATATAACCCTCTTTATTCAGTCCGATAAAAAATTACGAAACAGTTTCTTCCTAAAATACTACAGATAAGGAGGGAAAAAGTTAATAACATTGGCTAGTTCAGTGTTTTTAATAACCGTAATATTTTTTGGGAACATGCAGTAAAATGTCATCTAGAATAGATTTCCTGAAGTTTTCACTACTTTTTTGAGTTCTCCGTCAGCAATATTAGCAACTAACCTGGTTTATAAACAACGGTGACCATTTATCATCAAAAAACACACCGTTGATTTGACATGGCAGATTTCAACATGTTGTAATTGGTTACCAGTTTCACGGCAGATGGTGATATATTTAGGTTATTTAAGAATACGATTATATTAAAAAAATCCATGTACCATATTCCTTTGAGAAACCAAATCACGACGACAGATAAGCAAGTGAATAAGGGCCCTACCAACACACGGGATGGTGGAAACAGCGCCCAAAACTCAATTATCTATACGACCAATTGTCTGAAGCCGGACCAATAAAATTAATCTCCACAAACCGACGCCGTTACATACGAGACCGTATTAATCTGAAAGCGTTGATTAGTAAAACTATAAAAGCGGAAGTATCACAAGAATGCGGTTAATGAGAATGAAACCCGATTTTATGGGCGATCGTTAAATCCGACAATTGTCTAATTGTTACATACTGTACCATCGTAAGATAGGTAGTCTTAGAAAGCCGAAGACATTTTATAGCGTCACCTCAGTACTAAATTCAAACCGTAATCGGAACAACGAATCGCTTTTAAACTTCCAATTTCAAATTTAAACGGACAATTCGGTTTCCCGCGTTTAGTGATAATGTACCCTCAATTGTTTACGACGGTTTATGAAGTAAATAATGATGTATTAACAGAATGAAGATGGTAAAAATATGAAATTATGAGATGATTAAGAAGCTTAAAAACATTAAGCTTTATTTTTATTGCTTTGTGCTTTCAAAAGCTTGAGGATTTGGAATCGTACAATGATGTTAGTAAGTTTAATGCTTCCTTAATCATTTAAGATTAAGTTTTTAAGTAAAAGTGGTACAGTGCATTGCGATTTAATTTCAGTATTATTGAAGAGCGTAAAAATAAATAAGAATTGTACATAATGTTAAGTTTAATTTTAACCCACAAAAAGCCTACAATATGACACGGAACTATCTTGATCACTGGAGAAGCTTAAAAGCACACATCAAGGAATGTATCTGACAGTCATGGAAAGCAACTTGCGAATTTTCTATGAAGCCCAGTGTCACCAAAATCACACATTTACGCATTATAGTTCCTTCGCGATGATTCGTCAAGAACAAAAATTACAATTTACATAAATTAAACCTAACACACAAAAAATACCTCATAACTTCATTAGTTAACATAATCAAGGAACATAGTTAAAACCCTAATAACCGTACAATTACCCATACACGCAAGCACCTTATGCCACGATTTGAACGCGTAAATGCGATACAATTCACCAGAAACTTAGTGTACATGCGATAACAAATTACTATTGCTCCCTGCATATGTAACTGTCGGTACAGTCGCGTCGGAAAGCGAAAGAACGTCCAATTAAGCCGACAAGTGGCAGTAGCCGTCGCGTCGCGTACTTGTCGCGTCGTCGACGTATTGTCGTATTCCCATTCAGTGTCGCTTTACTGTGGACGTTTGAAAGTTCCGACTGGTTTGCTTTTTGTTCATTGTTTTCTACCACCAATGAGTTTAAGAACTAAAACTTCAGTAGGTACTGAATAAACTCTAAAGACTATGAAACATAAGCCATGTCACAACACCTAAAAACTTATGTACCTATTTTTGAAAGTTGATAAATAATTCCTTTGATTTTACACCCATTTGTTTTACGCCATGTCTTGTGCCTTTTAGTGGGTGCAATACCCATTTTAATATGACGTCACAAAGCTTATGAGTTGCGGAAAATTAATAAATTCACTGCCAACTATAATTCGTCATTTGGATTGTTAAGTATATCAATAATAAGTATGCTTTAAAGAAAAGATTCATAGTTTGTCATTCATCTTTAATCTCAGGAACTACTGGACTGATTTGAAAAATTATTTTAGTGTAAGATAGTCCATTTATCGAGGAAGGCTATAAGCTATATAACATCACGCTAATAATTATGAATAGGAGAGAAGCAGCAATAAAAAATATTGCGAAAACGGTAACATTACGCGGGTGGATTGTTAGTAATGTTATTATAAAATAATCTGATTGATATAACTATTCTAAGCTATGTAGATAATCAGACTAACTTTGTATTATCTATGGATTACTCTAATAGGGAAAAAATATTACCTTTTTTACTATGTTCATCAGAATTTGTTCCTATTTAGGTACCTATATAAACTCTCACTGTACTTCCAGGAATATTTCAGGCCAAGCCAATAAGCCAGGTAACAAACATCGATTATTTTTTTATAGATAAGTAAAATAATGTCTTAAAAATTTGCAGCATTTACCTGTCTAATATAACAATAACAAATGTTAATTTATCTAAGAACAACATGACCCAACGACCTACTTAAAAATAAGTCGTTATGAATATAAATAGTTTACAAAGTTAAGAAATATCTGCATACAAAAACCATTATCTACCAAATTTTAATGTCAGAGAAATTACAGTTATGATTAATAACTCTTGTCCTATACAAATTATTCGTATCGAGTAAATTTTTTGCTATAACTCGATCAAGGTTAAACATTTCATCAAGACAGTTTGAACAAGCGATTTTGAACTTAATACCTATTTATTTAGAAGTTATCAAGAGCGTCGTAGTGAATTGTACTCGTATCATACGATAGTGATTGCGGGTTACAATCTTGTTTAAAGACTTAATTTGACGTTTCGTCAACCATTCTAAAGTTCCAGGAATTGTTTAACCATCGTTTTGAGGATGGTTATTAACGAAAGCTCTGAATTTTATTGAAGCTTTTGACTAAAAGCCTTTCTCCTCGTCAATGTAAAGTACAGGTAATGTGATTGTTTCTCTAGTAAAGCTTATTTATTAACCTTTTTATTTTATTTTGTAAATTTTTTTTTAAGTCCTTTTCGTGCATTTGATATTTAATCTTGAAGGACTACTATGGTTGTTGGTTAAAATGTAGTATTAATTTTTTTACCGATGCTTTTCACTAATAAATTAACATCTATTGATATTGTTGCTAACACCTATTACTAACAGGATCTACCAACCAATTAACAGTCCTACAGTCCTATTCGAGGTTTGTCTAGATTTCACTTCGGCAAGGGATTACTCGATTTCTATAATCGAACGATAAAAAATAATAAAAAATTACCCACAACCCGCCTATTCTCTCTCACATCACTACAATTTATTCATTCACTCATTGTTCACTCATTCATTCATTTTTACACACACGTAAACAATCACGTCGATTACATGCACTATTACCTTTAATTGTAAAAACATACGCGTGCGGCCAATCCTACTATATAATTTACAATTACACAAACCTCATTCGATTTTCAATCTTATCACCTACATGATAAGGTAGGAAATCCAATGTATTTCATAGAGCAGCCAAGTGTGAAAAACTAAACGATTTTGATATGGAACGTGCTAGGGCGTTGTTGGTTAATTGTCCTGAAAATTTTATACACTTAATTTGTAAGGCCACGGTCGGTCGCCCGTGTGGAACGCCCCTTATAGTTAGTTAATTTGTTAACACTTACCACTTTGTTTAACATGATAATATTTATAATCAGTTAATTAAAGCAATTGATCTTTCGGTTTCACATTTAACATTTATTTTGCATGTTTTCGAAACGACTCTAGCTATTAGGTATGTTAAAAATTGAAAAGCAACTTATTCCGTGGTTATTTTACGTATATTTTACGTTACACACGAAAGCATAATCAATACTATTAAACAATAGTTATTCGGACTATAATATAATTATGATACAGATAGATATCTATTACGTTCTTAGTAAACAACCCTAAAAAGTTTCTGACTATTCTATTCTATTGTTATGACAATTTACCATAGTTACCTATTTGTCGTCCTGTTTGTAACAGAAACAAAAAACAGTTAAATTGGGTCGTTTTCAAGTCTTAACCTAGCACACATATATCATATTATTATCTTTTTCTTTTTGTATAATAACATTGCATAAAACAAATTTATAACATAGAAGATCCTCAAAAGTTAGTATGAAACAGCTTCACCGTCAAGTTCATCTCATCGAGCAAATATCAAAACAAAGACATCGATTCTACAGCGCTTATTAGCATTTTTCCCATCGGTCGACAAACAGACGTACAGACAGCAAAAAAAGTGTTTTAAATTATTTAGTTGTAGGACTTATTAGTTCACTTAACGAACGTCAAAATAGTTACAATCTCCTAAACTGGTGTACTGATTTTCATAAAAAAAATTATATATTTTAGGGGGATGGGAATAAATTATGGGAGTAAAATTTGGAATTAACTAAACTATTAAAGACATTTATGGCAGGACAACATGTGCCCGGTATTCTAGTATAAAAAAAATATAACCATATAATCAATTACTGAGAGATTAATAAACTAATAAACTTTAATGATGTAAATGTAATTTATCTCAGTTT
>LGAG01000419.1:71101-83677 GCA_001278395.1 Lerema accius | reverse complement strand
TTTTATGATAGATACCGATATCGTTACGTTCTTAGTAAACAACCTCAAAAGGTTTTCCGCGATATATTGCATGCATAATGAAATGCGGAACAGTTTTTGACCACCCTTTATATTTACCATAGTTACCTAACTTTCATCCGGTTTGTACCCTAAACAAAATACAGTTAAATTGGGTGTATTCCTGTCTTAACCGAGAACACATATCATATAATATCTTTTTCTTTTTGTATAATAACATTGCATAAAACAAAATAACATAGAAGATCCTCAAAAGTAAGTATAAAACAGCTTCACCGTCAAGTTCATCTCATCGAGCAAATATCAAAACAAAGACATCGATTCTACAGTGCTTATTAGCATTTTTCCCATCGGTCGACAAACAGACGTACAGACAGCAAAAAAAGTGTTTCAAATTATTTAGTTGTAGGAACTATTAGGTCACTTAACGAACGTCAAATTATTTACAATCTAATATACTGGTGTTCTGATTTTCATAAAAAACGATACCTATATATATTTATTTTAGGGGGATGGGAATAAATTATCGGAGTAAAATATGGAATTAACTAAACTATTAAAGACATTTAAGGCAGATGTTGTTCTGCCAACAACATCTGCCTGGTCTTCTAGTATAAAAAAAATATAACCATATGATCAATTACTGATAGATTAATCTATATCTATACTAATATTATAAAGCTGAAGAGTTTGTTTGTTTGTTTGTTTGTTTGTTTGAACGCGCTAATCTCAGGAACTACTGGACCGATTTGAAAAATTCTTTTACTGTTAGATAGTCCATTTATCGAGGAAACTTATAGGCTATATAACATCACGCTATGATGAATAGGAGCGAAGAAATAATGAAAAATGTGAAGAAAACGGGGAAAATTATTCATCTTTGAAGGCTTCCGTTGCGTGCGCTCGAAAATGGTTCAAGATATCAAAAAAATATGTATGGAAGAATTATTCCGCTTTGAATGATCTAACAAAATGTCCGCGACATTAATACGATAACGTTAATATTATAAAGCTGAAGAGTTTGTTTGTTTGAACGCGCTAATCTCAGAAACTACTGGACCGATTTGAAAAATTCTTTTTGTGTTAGATAGTCCATTTATCGAGGAAACTTATAGGCTATATAACCTCACGCTATGATGAATAGGAGAGGAGCAGCAAAATAAAATGTTCCAGAAACGGGAAAATTCCGCGAGCGGAGCCGCCGTCGACTTCTAGTAAACTAATAAAATTTCATGATGTAAATGTAATTTAATTCACTTTGTTATACAGTAATTTAACTTGTTAAATTTTTGTTATAGACCTGCTAGTGCAAAAAAAAACAACTTATGTGCAGTAAAATATATAAAAGTAAGTCACAAAATGAAAGGCACAAAGTTAATCAAAGACTATTTTGCAGTCGGTACCAGCCATAAACCATCTTAGAACTGTCACTCGGACTATTTGTATAAGTTCACAGCTCTGCTAGTTAGTATCGCCCATTGATCCGTCTGTCCGATGGCCGACAATGGCCGACAATGGTCCACAATGGCGCTAGGGCCATTTAGCTCTCGAATGTGATAGATGATTGCGAGAAATAATTGGGTAAACGTTGTTGGTGGAGATAGGTTTAAATCAATTGCAATGGCTTTATTTTTGAGTTGTCTTGTTTCATAGGTATTAAGTAAAATTAAGTACGGAATTTTGTGTCTGACGTATGTTTGGGTGTGCGTGTGTGTGTGCGTGTGTGTGTGAGTGTGTGAATGTAAACAACATTATACTCGTACATACCATTTAGCATTCTGCGCGTCTTCTCCGTGTAAACTTTAACCATGCCAAATTTTTAGTTCGTAAGTGCATTCTTAAAAATGTATCCGAAATCGAACCATCACGTATCAACATTGTTTACATAGGTATCTACTATGTAAATATGTAATAATAACATGTCCCCTAAGTCCTATCCTAATAATTAACTACTGATAACATTTAAAAAAAGAACTAAGTACTAACACAATAATTTCCTCTTTTTACTGTGACACTCAAGAAAAGTACAAAAAGCTTTAAAAATAATAAGAACCTTTTTTACTCTCGAACTTTCTGATACTTACTTATAATCTCCGCTCTCAGACTCTTTACCACTAAATAAGTACGAACATTAAATGTATGTCTTTTTGTTTATCAATTTGTATTTGTCTCCATATTATCGGCTACACACCGGTCGGCGTACTTCACAAGATTCCACTCGGAATTGTATAGAGCTGTGAATTTGAATCTTGGTTAGTGAATTTAAAAAATAATTTTGTCACTATTTTTGCATTGGATTATTGTTTAAAGATTTTGACGTAAGTGTATTCATATATTTACAGTTTAATTAACTAATATTTAGCACACAGAATGTTTATTTTTCTTTTGTTGTTATATGTGATACTAAAAATTAAACTTGCAATATTACTTCTCGTGCAAATGTCAATGTGTTTTGTTTTTTATTCGTATATGTAAAATTACTATTTCAAGGCGTTTTTACGAATACAGTGATGCCCTCTACTTAAAAATGAATAAGGTAGTAGCTCCGTCTCTTTATTAATATTCAAAGCTTAGTACCGAAACACGATTTAACTACAATTGCAAAATTATATTTCAATTTGTGGGCAAATACAAATAATAATCCTTAGCCACTATAAAGTGTTAATTGTGTCAACATCAGTGGTATAACTGGCACTAAAACTTTACATATTAATGGCTATTTAATAGCCAAGTGACTTATAACAAAAGATTTAATGTCGCAGTCATCATAAAATCGTAATGTGGCGAAATTGCTTGCATAACAACTAGTAGGAGGATTACATAACCAAAACGATAGCTTTTTACAATTCACTTAGTCTAGAAGGCGAAAAAAATAATTATTTAAGTACATAATAATATGAAACAAATAACCTTTTCGTTGATCGGAACATTGGATAAAATATTTTTATTTACATCTTAAAATAGCGGAGCTTCCCTCCTCCACCGCGCGCGATTTTTCACATTTCTCTCTTATTATACTTAATGCTTTGATACTTTAAGCTACCCAATGGTATATGGTAATATAGTTTTGGATGTAGAAGATCGATTGAAAATACAATGCCAAACTGTTTCCTCAATTTTATTACCATTAGGTTTTTAGGATTGCCCCTATATGGTAGCAAAAAAGACGTCAAATTTGAAAACATCAAAAAAGAAATGCATATTGTTTTTGTCATACCTCAATCTAAAAGTTTGATTGATATAGGCAACATTATACAACTCAATATATTTCCATAATCCACTTTACGAATGACAATTGCAAACCGTGCGACAATAACCTACATATCAAAAGTTATGGCATAAGAAGGACATCTCACAACCTTAGCTTTCTGGGAACAAACGCATAATTATATCCATTCGTATTTTAACCGATTGAGATCGTGACACAATCTAAACCGTATTTACATTTAACTGCTGCATAAATTAACTTAACTTTACGGTCCACAATACGATGATGTTTAGATATGTCATCTGCAATATCCGTAATCTTTCTGTTATTGCAAAGCCCCCGCGACATTTAGTTCGTGCCTTTAAATCAACGTGTCGTAGCCTACATAAAGTTTAATTAATTGGTTGGTTGAGATTATAATGGTTGTTTGATATTTTATCGTTATATCTTTTCAGGGTATAAAATCTTCTCTCTTCAGTTTAATTTAAACTTACACTAACTATGAATTGAGCTATATGATTTAAATAAAATTTATTGTTCTACACATCTTATCTATAAAATTAAATATAATGGTAGACAGATATTATTATGATGATCTAATCTAAGAGGGACCACTGATACATTTTAAAATTCAGCCTTTGATACATTTAATTCAAGATATTTGTCTTGTTTTTATATACGTTTATCCTCGTGTACCTATTTATAAAATTTTAATTTCTATTCTTATTAAATTATAGACTAAGTACAATTTTTGTCTTTTAAAATTATTCAGAACATTAAATAGAGAGTAACAGAAATAAACCTCATGTATGTAGGTAATCCGAAATTCTTGTCAGTGAAGAGTCCATACTATATTATGTCTAGATAAGTATTCTATATGTGCGTTTTTCTATCGCGCTTATTATGGAGTTTAACTACTGCTAATCTCTCTATTTTGTAGTTACTTGGACTACTTTGGACTACATCGTCGTTACAAAAATAAAACCGGTATTAACATCTCTAGCAACATAAGCACAAAACATCAACATTTCTCATATGGGTTACTACCGTCGGTTCATCGCACCTTTTATTGAGAGACGTTTGTTATTCAGATAAGTTTCGTATTAGCTTTTATAATCCTATCCTTGGCCTATACGGCCAGGTATCGACGGTAGGCAGTAGGTATTTTTAAACCTGCAACCGTTTGAATTTGGAATTCAATTCGTACTTTAGTTCGTCATCGCTCATGTGCTAAATATGTTTTTTTAAATTTACTCGTAAATTATGACTGCACTTGTCTTGTGTTCCATTTTTGATTTATAACGGTTTGAAATTTGAATAAAGAATGCATTCGAATCTTTATTTTTTTTTAAAGAATAGGTTGGTATGATTTGTTTTTTGTTGAAGTTGCATAATATGGAAAAGTCAATTGTAATTTTAACTCGAGATTCAAGGTTCGATTCCCGATTGAGATAGTACGTGATAGATAGATAGTTTATTCTCCGGTTTTAGGTATTAGTTCCGAGGATTTGAACTCTCGTTCAAAAGTTTAGAAATTTAGAGGCAACTTTAGAGGAAATGACAATTAAAAAAAGAAGGATGCAGAGGATTAAATTCCTAAACTCTTGTCGCAGCTACGACTAATTTAACAACGAACCACACGACTATTTTTACTTTAACTTTCAACCACAATAAGAGCCCAAGTTTTGTATTAATAATAGAATTATCTCTACAGTCTCTGTACCTTTTATTATAGCGATAGGACCAAGTTATAGAAGACACAGGCGATAACACGCGGTATCTTTGTCTCACTCTATTATAGTAATTTACATTGAAACAGATAGTGTTTCAGATGATACGAATACTAAAGAGGTAATGTGTAAAACAGCGCGGGAAGGTTTTCTGTCTTTTTAAGGTTTTACTGTTAAACTAGCTTTGAAAATGTTCTTTAGACTAACAAGCGATTACAATAATCTATCTCTAATTCTGTCTTAAGATTTACGTAAACCCTAAATGGTCTCTCAATCCATACTTATTCCATCATCATCATCAATACAACCCATAACTGTCCCACTGCTGGGCTCGGGTCTCCTCTCAGTGTGAGGGGTACAAGCCATAGATAGTCCATCACGCTGGCCTAGTGCTAATTGGCAGATGTGCTTTAATTACATTTGCGTCAAAATGTTGATTTAATTATAATTTAGGTACATTAGAACCTGTAAACGAAAACCTTCTGTGTTAACTTCAGGCCAAATTATATATATTTATCTTAAAAATAAAATGCATTTCAATAGTGAAAAATCGAAACCATAATTTTATTCGCATCTAACTTCAATTACACACATTTTCAAGTAGTTTGTAAATGAAGGATGGATTAGAATAAATTAGCAGACTGACTCCAAATCATGTAGAATTTAATAATATAGATTGTACAGTGCAAGGCAAAAATAAGTAGGTACCTAAGTATCGGATGACAGAATGGCAAATTTTTTTTTTTTCAAATTAAATCTACACATAAAACAAAAGAGGTTGCTACAAGTTTAACTTAAACGCTAACAGAGAAATCTTTTGTGTACAGAAACTGATTAACTTACGTCATTTTGTCGTATCTCCTTTGAGAATAGACTTCTAACCGGTCCGTCAAATTAATACAACCATCCCACATAACAATGGTATACGAATTAAAAACTGTTATCTAATTCTTAACTATTCAATGAACATTGATTCGAAAAAAGGAGCCATCTTAATGAGTTGTATGAAGATAAAACGCCGCCGCGGCAACATCAAAGCAACGACAGAGCAAATAAAAGAGCCAACTCAATGTGAAAATCTTTGCGTATTGTTTTATATTAAACTGAAACAACAATAGGTAGCCCTTTCAATGGGCAATGCCGCCACAATGAGAGCCTTAAGGGACGGTTTATATGCTCGGTTTTTTGGTTTAGTTTCCTATGAGTAAAAATTTTAGAAAATTTATGAAAAAATTTTAGAAAACTAGTAGTCATTAGAGAAAAAAATCGGGCTGCTAAATTGGAGGAGGGCATAATAAAAAAAAATTATTCCGTTAGCAATTTGGTCTGTCGAGCGTGCCAAAGAAATGAACATACATACTTGTTAACGCTTAAAAAACATTACTCTCCTTCTGGCGCAGTCGGGTAAAAAGTTATTAACTTGTCAAAAAAGTTTCTGTGTACCTACAAGCTTGCAATAGGTATCATCATCCCCTGCCACTCATGGAATGATCTTTGAATTGAAAACACCGATGCGTAGTCTTCAGAAAGAGAAAAGCTCAGAAAATTTTCATACAAAGGTATGGATTAATTGCAAGCCGCGCCAAGTAAGCCCACTACAAGTCAGTTCGGAACATAAGTGGACAATAGCGACAACGGTCACCTTGTGAACATAATGTTAATGTGAAATACAACATCTCTTTGTGCCGTCAGCGGGCCGGACCGACGGCGATCGCTGTTTTCATTACTGTCCGCAGTACCAAGTGACGATTTGAGCTTTTTGGTACTCTTACTTACTCGTACTTGTCCTTGGATGAGTACATTGTTATGTTTTTACGCGACTTTGCAAGGAGGGTTATAAATTCGAACGTACCTACTCGTATGTTTGTTTTTCAGCGTATGAAGTGTGTGTGAGAGTAAGCTGCTGTATTTTTTTTTGTTAATTTTCAGCAGCCTAGTTTTTTCTGATAATGATTACACATTATAATAAAATAATATGTAATAAAAGTTGTATTATAAATATACTAATGTATTTTCTAACATGCTATCTACTTTTGTCCAAAAGCATTGTATCAGCATTTTCAATTAATACGAACACATTAGATAATGTAAATAAAAAAAACCTACTTTAACTTCTCATGACCTTAACAAAGTACAATGAAGCTTAGTTTACACAGCATTTAAATCGATCAATCGCTATTCGCTTTACTCCCAAGCAGTCTGTTTATACTTTATACATTTGTCAGGACAGTCGTGGCCATTAGCGATAATTATAGAATCCTCTTATCACACGAGCACTCTGATGACAGTTGAGTGGTCAAGTGACATGACATTAGCGGATGCTATCTACTGGATAATGTGACGTAATATTGGCTGTTTAATTAGATATACAAAACATGCAAAAGCAATACAGCCTAGTTGTTTGAACACTGGTCTCCTGAACAGTAGTTCCTGGGTTTAAACCCCGCCACGCGCCTCTAATTAAAAAAATTAGGTGCGTATTAGAAACTTATTATCACTTCCAAGATGAAAGAAAACATCGTGATGTGGTGTGAAGTCTGCCAATCCGCACTTGGCCAGCGTGGTGGACTATGGTATTCACTTCTCACATTGTAAGAGGTGACCCGAGCCCAGCAGTGGGATAGTTGTGGGTTGTAATGATGATGATGAAATTGTTAAATAGTAATGTACTTCATATAGCACATTGACGTACTTTTACGCGAAACGTAGTGCCTTTTAATAGTCGCACTGACTTATTTTAATCACGTGCGAGTAATTAAATAATTTCCACTCATGTTATTATTTATTAAGTTGGTAATTCCTATGTATGTTAGCTGCTTATTTGTCAGTTGCAAACTTGTGTTTAATTCCTATAGTTAAACACTTTACTACTTCGACATTAATTTGCTAATTGAATAAAAGTTGTACATTGTTACTCATTGTTTGTTATTTCCAGTTTTTAACTCCCCCTTTTTTTACTACATTATTTAACCGTAAATATAACTCAACTAACACTATAGTTATTTACCTATCTGTCCATCTTCCTCTCAGTAACTTTGATTAGTAAACTAAATATTTTAAACATGAGAATGATAAATCTCATTCATGACGCTCAACTTCTCAGCTTATAAACAACTTTTTTCGCAAAGTAAATCACCGTAATATATGACAAACTAACATTGTATTCTACTAAAATTACTTTTAATAATGAATGAACTTAACACGATTCGGGTTAAGAATCCCTCGTGCCATTAAAACGTGTAATTTATTCTCTCATAAATAAAATTAATTTGTTGATTCTATCTCAGTTAAGTGTTTTTGTGGATTTAGCAAATGACCATTAAATAGAATAAAACACTGGACGACGGAGTTTTATTATCTTAGCGTATTCTTCGAAATCTTGAAGGATGTTTGATTTCGCAACCTACTTTATTCAGATAGATAAGAACAAAAAACTGTTGAATATATTCATTGTTTCAATAAAGATATCTAACAATGTTGTAAAAGCGAAAGTTGTCGGGGAATTTATGCTGTTGTACAATTGATTTTATCTTTTATCAATCCATTATTGTCAAAACACCAAGATGAAGGTATCAATTATAATTTAACGTTGTACTTTGTTGTTTTTAGCCTGTTTTGCTTATACAGATTATATTGTCTCAATCGTTTTGTATAACCATTTTTATTTGTCCCAATCAAAGTTAGTCGAATGCGTTGCTGCTTCTGAGGACTAAGATGGTCGCTTCTTGTATAGTGTTCTCTGTCACTCAAGCCCCCATCTGGAACATGACGAGCCGTTTGCCTGTCTCAAGCAAGTGAGTTTTCATTACTCTGGCAAATTTCTTCAGGTATAAAATTTACACTTTACGCTCGCATTACAAACCTAATTACACTGGCCTGGCACATATAAATCAATTAAAACCCTTGCAGATACGCCACTTAAAAATAATAACTAACACTAAATATTGAACTACAAAAAACTCTTTTAAAAGACAAAGATATCACATTCGAAAATTGTGTATGACACCGAAATGATAAAACACAGGCTTTACAAGACAATGTCATCGGTTAAAAAAAGAATTAACCATAAAAACTCTGATATAGAGGCGGTGCGTACTTGCTTTATTTTGTAACCCTATACAAAAAAGGTTGATGTAAAAAAACAAATCTAATCTCAGCTGTCATCGGTGGTAACGAAAATAACCGAGAATATGAAGGTGCAGTTAATGAGACAAAAGGGTTAATGAGCATAACAATGGTTGGGCAGTAAAATATTGGATTTATTCGTGGGACAAGTCGAGCCGATGCGCAGATAAAGCAACGAGTTAAGGTGAAGAACGAATTTGGGTTTGGGTTAGGTTGGTTGTCACCTTATTATTTTTAGGGTTGACATTTTTTTTTTCATCTATATTATGAGATTACAAAAAATGTTGTATTAAATTAGTAACTGGTTTATTTTTAGATTGGCAATTGTTTTATATGAGACAAAAGACAAAATTGGTTACAATTGTATGTAGTTAAAATAAAAATGTATACTGAATTCAATGTAAGTAAAAATATGTTTTTAATATCTGTAATTGTAATATTATTTTAAAATTTATGTAGTCTCAAATGAAAATTTAAAAACAAAACTGAAAATCATCTAAACCCTTTGCTTATAAAACTTATCTTAAAATAAATTTTCTGTAGAAAATCTGTCATTAGATATTTTCATAGATAATATTGATTGATAAAATCGATAGCATTATCATTAATACGTTTACTTTTACTACCCAGTGTCATGTTACAGTTGTCCCATAAAATATTGTCTGATTGAACTAAAACATAAAATTTGTAATACCCATCGAGCTTGGGTTTACTTCCGATTAATATAAAGGTAAACAAGTTTATAGGTAAAGTTTATGATCGCGGCATTTTCTTTATAGATAACAGTGATAGTTATTAAAAGTCATTAAATCAGCTACCAATTAGAGAACGGTAGGTTTGAACTATTCTCTTTGATCTTACTTTGTCATCTAGAATAAAGTACGTATTACCAGTTTATAGGTACTATTGACCTTGTGTCAGGAAATAGAATGATGCCTCGGACCAAAAAATATTATAGACTCGCCTTCGGAACAAAAAAGCGTAGTCGAAAAAACTTAAATATCAAATGATAACGTTTCCCGGTACATTACGACAGAAAGTAAAAAAAAGAAAAACATTACCTCCATTTTTTGTTCTGAAGACCGAGACTATAATATAGTATACTTTTTGGTCTGTGAAACTCTTTAAACAATATTTTTTAAAAATTCAAAAAATTAATTTTACAAAAAATTATCTAGAAATGTTTTTCTTACTCAATAAGCCCAAGTATTTGAATCATAAATCTCTGTTAAACATACACAACTACGGCTAAAAATTTTGAAGAAAAAATTTTTTTTTACTATAAGCCAAATTGAATAACAACTACCCCTTAACAGCGCTCCACACTCGACCACAATGATCGAATTTCGTTTTTATTGTTAATCCTGCCTCAAATGAGCGGCATACTCCGATCCTAAACAACTGACCGACACAAAAAGCGAAAAAAATACACTTATTCCAAGATTCCGAACCTTTTCCGTAAGTTTTATTAAGTTTCAAGGCTGTATGGTAAATTGTAAGTCTTTGTTCTTTGGCGTCGTTTAATAAATAATGTATATCTATTGTAGTTAGTAACTATACCTACTAATAATCCTACTAATATTATAAATGTGAAAGTTTGTAAAGTTTTAAAAATTTGGATGTTTGGAATGTAAGTCCTTCACGCTCTAACCGTTGAATGGATTAAGCTGAAACTTGGCACACAGATAGTTTGCATCCAGGAATAAGACATAGGATGGATTTTATGCCGTTTATAGGTTTCCTTAGGATAAATCCATTTTTTTTAACTACTGTTACGCGGGCGAAGCCGTGGGCGTCGTCTAGTAAAACTAAAAGCTTCACATTTTTTATTTTATTTTTATTACATAATGGACGTACGACAAAACATGTTGATGGTGAGCATAAATACTGGTAGATAGATTCGATGACTGAAAATAAAAAATAAAATAAATCGCTTTTGCTTTCACTTGTAAGTAAACTTGAAGCTTTGGGCAGTTGTCATAAACTGTTCCGAAAGGTATCTGAAAGGAAAAAAAAACATAAATTAACCTCTAAATTATGATAAATAATACAATCATAATAAACAAACTTGTATTGTCTTGTGTGTCTTAATATTTCGTTAACAAAATAAACAAATAGGTACCTAACACTATACTCTCACAGCTCCACACTATGATTCTCTGTGTTGTAGATGCCATGGACGACACAGAAACACAAACATAGACCCAGAGCGAGAACAGAAATTTAAATTCATCATTTTACTATGTGAAATCTTCGCCATTTGGAAATGTTGTTTGCCCCTGTAATTGAGAAGCCATTTAAATCTAAAACCATCTAATAACTTTATTTCTGCAACTAATAAATAAATAAATAAATAGCAGTTGGAATTAATTTTTCTATTGATAAATACTAGTATTGTTTTAAATTTTTTTTAATTGCTTGCGTACTACAGTAACTAAAGTCATTAAGTAAAATATCATTGTCGAGAATTTCAATGCAAAGAAAAAGCGAAAGGCAACAGTATCGAATATCGTTCGGTTGCGGTTAAAACATTTACTTATCATTTCATGATAGCAGGCTAATTGCTTTAATGTACTCGATTTAATACGATTAACCGACCACCCTTAAGTGGTATGGGACAAATGTGGGCGTAATCGGACAAAAAGAAAGAATAAAAGAACTTACACGATTTGCAAGACTTTGCTTTACCGCTGATGTTTTGTTAGAAAAGATTACAACAATTGACATTACTACGTTTAGTATTATGATAAGACCAAGAAAGATTTTTTATTTCTTAGCTATTTAATAATGAGCGTTGATTAAGTTTAATTGATGACGTATCTCTGGTTTAATAATATGCGGTATTAATTAATTTATAGTATAGTAGAGAGTGAAATTAAATCTGCTCTTTGAAATTAATAACATTTTTTTTTCTCATTGTACATTTTTAATACTCCAGGAATACGTCTTTTAGAACTAGTTATCGCTAATAGAAAACTAATAAACACGACTGAAAAAAATAGGGGGAGTAGGGGGGGGATTAAGAAAAATAAAGCCTTTGTCAGTTTCACAGTGGAGACAAATCCTATGACACCTCTTTATGTTGAAATCCATCAAACAGTTTAGGTTTTACAGTATCCCTAAGAAACGGACATATAGACATAGTTACGTAGAACAAGTACGTTAAAAAAATTACCCTTCTTACACTGTCGGGTAAAAAGACTTTACAATGCTCACCTGAATGCATATTAAGCGAATCAATGGAACTAAAACACCCTATATTAATAGGTGTGTGTCCCTTTAATGGTGTCCCATCGCAAGTTTGACAATGTGAGCGGCGAGCGCAAAGGACGAAAACAGGTGTAGTCGCACGCCGAAGGCTTTTAGTACGCCGCGTTGGGTATGGTGTAAGTTATAGGCTCTGAGCGACTTTAAAATAAACTAGACAGCTATATCTAACTGTTTACAATACATATTATATTGACAATATTTAATATAGTTTCCATATTTATTAAT
>LGAG01000419.1:52312-62494 GCA_001278395.1 Lerema accius | reverse complement strand
ACGGGTGTTATCTTTTTGCGCGACACGCCGCAAACGGCGTTAATTACATAATTCCGATGCACACGAGATCTGTGGCGATAATTTCTCAGAAATCAAAATTTTAATTTCGACAATGGCTGTTGAGTAAGGCCGTGGAATAATGAGAATAAGTTACTAATATCGGTTCCAAAAAAAAAATCGTAAAATTTTTATTTTCAAAAATATTTTAAAAAATTACAATCGTACCAAAACTAATTTCATTTTTCTCGAATCAAAAAAAATCATAACAAACAACAATTTTAAACATGCAGATTTTAGAAAAAAAAATAAAGCTATGTTCTTACGAACCAAAAAATCCAGTTACAATATTTGCAAAAAAAAACAATTTATGTCCAATGTAAACGCAGCCTTAGCTCGCATTCCAGAAAACAATGTCTGATCTGACGCTCTCCCTCAAGGCAGCGAATGCATTAACGAACTACACCTTCTTTGATATTAAGCGTATTATTTTTAGTATCTCATTGCTTCTTTTATTCTTTGTACGAGCACTGGTAGCTCTTCGAGTCGCCCGAAGCAAATCGCTGTTTATTACCCACCACGGGGTAATTTATTATTGCATTTTTTGTATTATCAATAGCCTCCACTCTTTTACTCTTTTCGATATTAAAACGGCTATTGTTTATGAAAAATCGCCAGCGAGATTCTTATCGGATGGATGTGCTGCCTCAGTAATCTGCGCTTCAAAAATAGAGGAGTGCTTTAAAAACAAAAGAGACGCGCCAACAATTACTCCCATACGAGCGTAGGAACTTTATTGCGATGGCCCTGACGACAGAACAATTAAATGTTAGGTCGCTTTGAATAAATTCACATTCCGATCCTTTAAAAAGTTACCGCGGCGTATAATCTAGCTAATTTACAACTTTTATGGCTTCGTCAGACTTAATGAGATAACTGCTTATCAATATAAAAGGACCTCTTTAAGGTACAAAGTGACCGCGAAATTAACAATCACTTCGAACTCCACAATTTTCTCAATTTGCCAACCGCAAAAAAAAAAATCGGGGCACGTAACGAATTGTTCGAGCCGTATTCGGTTCGAAAAAATCGAGAAAAAATCACCGTTGACTACTGGTCTTCAGTAAAGTGACAATCCAATTGCATGACTTAACTGGCCTAATTTGGACGACGGTTGGAAAAAGAAAAGTGGAGAAAACCCATTGCCATTGTCCGTTCCAAATTCAAAATGAGGAAGACGCGGGAATAATGGTGCAGGTTCTTGAAACAGGAACGTCGGGTTTTAAAAAAAGAATCGCTTAAACGGAGGCCGTTCGCAGGTAATCACAGGAGACGTGCACCGAACCTTAGGAAGTGAGCACAATATTATGCAGAAAAATAATAAAAAACACCAAAGTTATAGTAATAAGAAAGCATGGAGCCTTGCAAGTGGCTTTTTAAATTTAAGGGTTGTTGGACGTTACAATTAAAAAAAAAATTAATTAACCTATTTCATTATTTAATGACTGGGACAGAGGATAATGGTATTTAAGCATAAGTATGTACCTATGTCTTATTCTTGCCGCATTCTAAAATCCAAGATATCTTTAGGTTTGTCTCCTTAAATTAGTGCCACAAGCTAATTTATTTTCTAAGTACGGCGTGAATGACAAAAAGTACATTTTGGCAATTGTTTATATTTGTTTTTCTATTGTAGACCTAAAATAGATAAAGTACCTTTAGTTATAATGTTAAGGCTAATTAATCAATATTTTATTTTGTCTTCTATTTTTTAGGTGTTCAATAAAGTCGCAAATTTTGTACTGCACATTATGACCGCGTCTTTATATCGCGTGCAGTACAACACAGGTGCACGGTGCGACGAACGCGCTTCATTCATTCTCCGCAGTATCACGTTTGATTTGAATATAAGTGCCTTCAATATCAACTTCGCAGCAAAATCAAAGCAAAAAGAATTTAAAAGCACTTTTGGAGTAACGTTAATTACTTTAATGATACTAACTGGGGTATGCGACTTTGCTTCTGAATTAGCAATTTAATTTTGCGTTATTGTATTAAATGGCTAGCGATTGAAGAACATTACCCATCTTTTGGGATAGTCGGGTAAATAATTTAGTATTACCTTTTAGCAGAAGTTGATATTGAAACTTGGCGACTAGAGAAGTGGAACGAATCTATGGTCTATTGTCGTAATGGTATATGGTCTTAAATCAGAATTAAATATAGACCTTAGAAGTCCCTCTAATATATTTAATTACTTAAAAGAGCTAGCTACAATATTACGAATCCAATGACAACATATATGTTGAAATCCGTCAATCAATTTGTCTGTAGGGCGCACCAAATTAATCCACATACATACATTGCAAAAGCGTTATTCTCGAGCAGTTTTTCCTTTTTTCATCTCAATACCATATCTCAAGTTAAAGATATATAAAAGATATGGGCGTAGTTTATCAATGTGATGCTATCTTCAAGTGGCGATGGGTTTCCTGTAGGACGCCTGTCTATCGCAGTTTTAATACCCTCATTGATGTTTCCTGCGTAAGATAAACATTTATAGCTTCATTTATACATGCATTCAATAATCATTATTACATCACGACTGGTTATCTATCGTTAATGTAGTTCTATGACTGTTAACTAGGCGGTTAAAAATGGATGCGTTTACGTTTGATTTTTATGCTTAGAGCGAGAGCTGACTTGATTTTGGACAACTTTTAAAGATTTCAATGCAGCTAAGTTCGAGGTTTTATATGGCATGGTTAAAGTTTATATGGTGAAAAATTGTGCAAAGCTAAATTTATTTTTAAAAACAAAACTAACACTACCAGGCGTTTGATTATGAACATGTCACAGGCAACTTTAGGAAATAGGTGAAATGTAGGAGGTAAAAAACTTAAGACGTAAAAAAAGGTCCATTTATAGGGCTTCTAAAATTCAAGTAATTCGGTTGGTAGTCCGTTATCTTTAAAGTATTTATAGACTAGTGGACCCGCCCTCGCTTCGCTTCGGTGTATATTTTAGGTTAAAATAAATGACTACTACACGTGTTGTATGTTCTTTCAACATGGCTGTATTTGGATGGTTTTTTACACCTTGGGTTCAAAAAACCGAAATATCTTACGGATCCCTATTTTTTCTAAAATAATATATAGCCTATGTTACTCGTAGATAATGTAGCTTTCCAATGGTGAAAGAATTTTTGAAATCGGTCCAGTAGTTATTGAGCCTATTCAATACAAACAAACAAACAAACAAAAAAATATTACCTCTTTATAATATTAGTTTAGATGTATGTAAACTTTAATTTTAAATTGTATAACGATCTAATGCTTCGCAAATCATAAAGGCAGCAAGTATTTCCTTTTAAAAGCTAGTCAGCGGAGCTGCAATCAAGCCACTGTTGCCTCTATGTCACGCGAAGGAAACTATTTGTTATAGAAATAAAATAATTATACTGTAGCGGTAGGGTTGCCAAGCGATTATGTTTCTGTAGACTTTTGCTGTTCAATTTTGTAGTTAACATTCGATTTTGTGCTTTATTGTTATCATGTTTAAGGTGACCAATAAGTGAGCATTCTTCTATGATGTAACATTATGGATCTGATTTTGACAACTTACCTAATTTAGTTGATTTCATAATCAATTTGATTTCTGTAGACTTTTCCAATTAAATTTTAGGGTTAACATTCGATTTTGTACTCTATTGTTATTATACTATAATAGATTAGCATTATTCTATGATGCAACGTTACGGATCTCATTTTGATCATTTGTTAACTTGATCTTTTAATCAATTAGGTACAAGTAGGTCTATAAATTACAAGTTGTGGTAATCAATAAATTACAGATTGTATATTTCGCATCCTATTAGAAATTGCGTTCTGTAATAGAGACCATATAACATCCATATACATACATACAGGAAATATGTGTGTGTGCCCGCTAATTCTGTCAAAAACTTAAAACAAAAATACAAACATTTGCGTTAATCTAAGGCACTGAACAACGAATAAAAAATACATCTAAGATATCGAAAAAATACTGTCCCAATTTCAACGTGACACATATTCACCGTAACCGTCCATCGGTCGGGAAACGGCGTGTATGTAGCCGATCAGTCATGTCGAAGCGAGCCGATTAAGACGCTCGTTTGAGCTGAACTAGACTATCCCAGTCTAGATTTAGAACTTCTATCACCTGTGTCAGTGCCCTAACTGCGTTTAATGCGCGCATGAAGGGTGTAATTAATTTATACAACGTGCTCTTGTACGAGATTTTCAAGCGATGTGGAGATTGTGTGCAATTTAGATGATTGTGTAATACAAGTTTTTATAAATCTGTGTATTGGGTGAAAAAACAATAGCTACACCTACCTTATAATATAATATTTAATATGTGCTTTTATAATGAAATGGGGGGGAGGCACAGGGCATATGATTAAAGATGCGTAGATTCGAACTCTAATTCAATTCTTTATTTCGTCTTAGAAACTAATATTTTCTTAACGAAATGTCGACATTTAACAATGTAAATTATAAGAAAAATGTACCTATATTGTTACAATAAAATAGTTATTAATTTAGCAATATCTGATCTTATAATAATTTCTAATGTATTGACAGACAATACCTATTATAGGTATCATCGGCTATATGTAAGACAAATACGTCATACTTAGGCTCTCCGTTCGGGTAACCAACATAGTAACCACAAAGTAATAGCGTAATGTTATTAGGATAGCTTACAGCCTTCTTCGATAAATGGACTATTTTATCCTAAAAGAATTTTTCAAATCGGTCTAGTAGTTTATGATATTAGCGCGTTCAAACAAACACACAAACTCTGCAGCTTTATATTAGATATTAAAGTATAGAAGTATAAATATAGCTAATATTTAATAGTGTTATTTATAATAGGGTATTATTGCAAAAGTATTTTGACTTTTCCATACCAATATCAGATATTTACGCATTATAATTTATAACCAAATCTTGATCAGTTAATAAATTAATGACTGAACTCAAACCTATAATTAAGAGAAGGGTTAAGTTATAGGTACTCGTTACTCAAATCTGATAACGCGTAGAAATTGAATTGTCAGTAATTACAGGCGTAGGAAAACATCTTCCTGCAGTGATATCATCATTGTTTAGAATTTAATAATAACTAGTGGACGCGCCCTCGCTTCGCTTCGGTGTTTAGGTTAAAATGAAAGACTACTACCAGTCGTTTTTTCAATATGGCTGACCACGCCAGCTGTGACCACGTCAGTTAGAGAAGTCCTATACAAACTTTACATTTTTATAACTTTTGATAGAGTGGACTGATTTAAATTAAATAAAGCCTAAATAATGCCTCGAGTTCAGGATTATTTCTATATTTTATTCATTGTTTTGTCAAATATGCAGTTTTTACGTGATGCTCTTTCAAACACACAGACAAACAGAGCCCCCATCCAACTTTCAATTCTATTAATGTAAGTGACATGTGCGTACCGGGATTTGAACCTAGGTCCAAATGACCAAAGTTCAAACCACTAGGCTATAATTTCTTATAAGTATAATTCAAGGCAATAATTCCCTAACTCTATTATCAACAAATAAACGCAAAGCAATAATAAATGATCGCGCAAATAAATTGCAATCGAGAAACAGTGTAGAGTAAGGTAGAATAACTAGACTCTATTGTAGAGTATCTTACAACTGTTGAAAATCAGTAAGGCATGGTAGAGACTCCGTGAACTTAATAACTTTATAACGTAATTACGCCACTGTCAATTCCGCTCTACACGTAATAAGAAACAGCGCTAACATTTTGAACTTCTGACTCTACATTTGACGTTGATAAGTTGTTAGAGTTTTATTATTCGTAATCTTTGTTTTATAGTTCAAGGTAGTTTTATAGAGTAGTGTTTAATATCATAATTTTATGGCAAGGGGGCAGAGTTTAACATTGTTTATTTTTACCCACTGCGCAAGGAGTGAACCATTTTTTGACACGCTCTAAAGCCAGAATAGCTTGACATATTTCAACGTAACAACTTTCGTTGAATTTGTCTCATTTGTGAGAGAGATACAGACTACATAATTTTTTTAAATAATCCCCTATTTTTTGCAAACGCGTTTTTGTTTTTCTAGTAATATTTACTAGTTTTCGTTTACGCCCAAGAGGGGCCAGATATGAGGGTAAAAACCTTTTTTTTTATATTTAACGTCAGCTAAGCAATGATCTGTAAGGGGATATGACTGTAAAAGGATTTATACCAAAATATTTCTACCTCTTCAATAATATATTACACTGGTACTATTTGTAATGAGTCTCAAGTTCTGTCATAATTAAACACAGTATTGAATTTTTAAAGTTGAGAACGCTTGCTTGATCGTGTTTAAGTAGGCAACAAAAAAAACGAAAAATCAGCCTAGCGTGAGCCGGCCTTTTATAAATAGTAAAAGTTCCGCAGAGCTGTAAAAAATTACGTCCTAAGTAGGTACTAAGTTAAATTATTACTAGATAGGTACTTAGGTATTACTATCAAATACTTAAATGGATATTCTAAAAAAAAATCTTTAGGTATTTAAATTTTTTTCGTTACAATTATAATTTGTTTGAGAGACATTATACACTAATAAAAAAAAATTATTTATACTTTGAAAGATATAACAATTCTGTGATAGAAGGACGTACGGATGGGCAGACAGACAGTTGAAGAGACAGACAGACAGACAGAGAGACCGACAGACAGACAGACCGACAAACAAAGAGACCGACAGTCAAACAGACAGACAGTCAGACAGACAGACAGACGAACGGACAGTGGAGTTAAACTAGTATAAGAAACCCTAATAGCTTGCATAAATTAGTCAGTATGTTTGCATGTAACAGAGTTCAGGGGTGACTTATAAACCTATCATGATATATTTAAACGAACACGAAGATTGATTTTTTAAAGTTCTCATTACGAGTAGCGATTGAATCGCCCAATAACTCATTACTTAGGCCAGTGGTACTCAACCTATGAGACTTTAAAAATACGTATTTTTTTTCTTGTAAACAAGTTTTTAAATTTTACAAAATTCAACCTTTATATTCAAGGATTTTATTGATTGAGCAGAATTCTATTGATTTTGTCATCTCCCCACCTCACTCCTTCTGTCAACAGAAGTAAATGAACCTTAAATATATATCTTCTGAATAACCAACTAATAACCGCTCTCCCCTTTCTTAGTTATTTACAAACTACGATTACGTATCACCTCCTCAACAAACTTTAACTTAATTACAAAGTCAAGCAATAATAAACAAGTTTGAGCATCGCATGCAAAATCCGATCGAGTCAACTTCGACCAAAAGTTTCAGTCAAATAAATCAAGTATCACGCATAATTTCTCACGTACGTTCAATTCCCACATGCGCGCGCGCCGGTGGATATTAAATAAAAGATGGCTGCGCTGCGCCCGCGCAACTAATGCTAATGTCTAGAGGGAGATATGATATATTGACAGCAATGGACAGACAGATACACGCACGGCTGTATGTGTGCTCATGTGAATTACAACACTAACTAACGTGTTATTATTTTGTAATTTGTGACGCCGGAGCGGGTGCAGGTTTGTGGTTGGCAATAAATAATTTAAATGTTTCTTTTTAAATCACATAGATGTGTAACTGTAACTTGTAGGGAGCTTGTAGTAGCTGGATCAATCACGTGGGTAGTCGGTGATTTATTTGGTTTTGAGGGTAGGAGAAATATTTTTATGCTAATAGCTGTCAAGCAGACGAGCTACGAGATAGTAAGTCACTATGGCATATTAGCAACAGTTATACCAAAGATATTATCGATGCGTTGTCGACTAGGAAGTGAGAAGAGAAAAAGTGACTAACCCTCCCCTCTCCACTTGCTGCTTAAGTAACACTTAACTCAATAAGGCAACGTGATAATAACATTTCATCAGCAGATATAAGCCATTGTTCACCCACATTAACAGCCAAAGACAACAATAATTCATACGCCATTTATGAATATAAATGTCAAACGACTTCATTAGGTAACCATCTATATTCAACGATACACAGACAATGTAGCAACAAAGGTGACGTCCAATAAACTCTCAGGTCTAACACTAATTTATTCAACAATACGTCTTGTCACGCCAATCTTAGCAGCCATCATTATTTCGCATTCAATTCACGTCGACCAATCGCGTCTAAGAGCGACCTCCCGCGGAAATTTCCTCCAATCAAAAGCGGCCATTTGAAAAACAATAGAACATAAAAAATCGTCACGCCGTTGCGCACGAGTCGATGGTCCAATTCGTGTCTACGTTAAGTTGCCAGTCTTCGTCAGTGTGATTTCACGGTATTCAAATGGCTATAATTTATTACGGAGGTAGTTAAGTAAGCGTTAGCCTAATGGTTCGAGATACGCTCGTCGAAATGTTTCACCGTTAACTAGCTAAGATAAACTAATAGTGATACTTTTCAACTTTTGTAAAGAAAAATAAAAGTGATTATCTTCTAGTTATTTGCGAAATTAAAGTAATTAAAGATCTGATATCTTACAATTTGACATGTATTATAGTTAAATTATTTACAAATTATCCGTGAGAGGGCGCTAGTGGCTACAACAAAATTTTCCAAATACTTATTTCAGGCATCACCTAAAACATTAGGTATAAGAATACAATGACTAGTTTAAATGCTTAATTATATGTGGTAACAGGTATACCTACTAGATACCTAAGGCGGTAGGTAATAGGTAATTGAAGATAATGTTAGTTAACGAGCAAATTAACAGAATTATTATTATTACAAGTAAAAATCAAACTTCACTATGTAAACTTAATCTAAAAAAACACATATAATTTAATAACTTAGTAGGTACGTTTTTAAATATTATCACTCAACGTTTTCCAACTTAAGTAGTTTTAAATATTAACCCCTTATCTTTTCTCGCTAACAATGCGACAATCTCTCGCCTTCAGGTGGAACGAACGGTGTATTTATAAGGCTGTCTCAGTAAAAATTGTACATCTTGCACAGTTATTATGTACTTAAAACCAAATGGGAAAAATCAGTCTCGGACAAGCTTTGCGATTCATGCGTTCTACTATTTTTATACATGAGTTACAGAGGCCAATAGTTGTATACGTTAGCAGTAGCTTTGCGTAGGCGTAAATCCCACGCTAGAAGTTTTGCACCCATTAGGGGCTATAAATTAGAAAAAAAGCTTTGTTTTGTTGAAGTTATGTGTAGGTACTATCGTATACCTTTGTTTGGGAAATACAGGTTTAGATAAAGTTGAAATTGATTGTAATTAAATGTCGTAAAAATAAATTATTACAAATCGAAGTCAAGTCAGTGTTATAGGGTAAATTAAGATCACGTAATTCTGACTTAAAGACGATTTAGTGTCCCACTTAGGGGAAAAAGTAAACATAGCTTTGCCCGTCTTTTACTTGAAAATAGCTGAATAAACGCCCCTCTTTTTTTCTGTCCATACGCCATACGTAACGACCATTCATCAGTTCAATATTTTTACGATATTTTTACAAAGTGTCGGGATGTTAACTTAACATTCATCGTACTACCTAATTCATTCATATTTAATTATTAGCTACATACGATGTCACGTTATCAGATCCCAAAATATTCGCTCCAAGAAACCTAATTTAAAATTAAATCCCAGTATTGTTAAGCTACATTTATACCTAAGTATATATCCGTACGTGGACTGTGGTTCTCACAAACAAAGAAGTGGCTACATTTTCCGTACACGCTGCAGAATGGAAAGCTACAAGGATACCGACACCTCGCCGTTCCTAATTAGGTACGGGACACCTGTGGGACTGTTCTAGCGCCAGGGTTTTTGTAGGGTTGGCGATTTTGAAAAAATATATATTTTATTTTGCTATGAAATCTTTTGAATCGAACCTAGGGTGTATGTAATATTATAATTGTATTTGTAGCCATAAAAGTGTTGTCAAGGATTATTTATTTTACAAGAATTCGCCGGAAGGAACCTAATGTTTTTCGAGTGTATGTACCTATGTAAGTAAGGTTGTATGAATGTCTATTTCTTTGGCACGCTCTACAGCTCAAACGGTTTGACTAATTTCAATATTGAGATGTCATTAGATTCGACTCTATTGTATAGGTGATACGGTATAGGCTATATATTTT
>LGAG01000419.1:36227-51783 GCA_001278395.1 Lerema accius | reverse complement strand
CAATAATCCGAAGCAACGATAATGTTTGTATGTAATGTACGTATGTATGTTTGTATATATGTATGTTTCTTTGACATTTTTACAGCCCACACGGCTTGACAGATGTTTGTATGTAAAATGTCATTGAACTCTCTATTGTGGAAGTAACATAGGCTATTTATATTTTTATTATACATAAGTCTCCCAGCACTGGAAAAAGTATTTTAGGTTGTCCAGTTTGTTGTATATGCGCACTTAAAAGTACTCGGAAAATAGGTTCGTTTATTTAAAAAACAGAAATTTCAGTGGACAGTTAATAAAATAAGTTTGGGAACCTATAGCATACATCTTGCTAAGCACGAGGTAAACAATTGTGTAACATTTTTATCATCATTTGTAGTTGGCACCTGTTAAAGAATTAGAAGGCAGGTGCATCGTAACATCTTATTGGGTATTTCGGATTATCTTAATGGCTACCGGTTCTCAAACTATTTAACCACTGATTCTTTTGAGAAATAAAAAATATTATTTCCGTAAAATGCGCTTGAACGTAATTTAATCGATTTGGTTACCAATATGTGAAAAAAATAATAAAAAAAATATTGAGACATTTTTTTTAACAATTGAATATTTATTTCCATTTATGTTAAGATCATTTCATAAGTAGGTAAGTAATTGTAGTAATGTAATTGCAAACAAATAATTATTTTTACGTCCTTTACGAGTAACTGAAAAGTTTCACATGTTTTTACTTCAGCTGTCACATCTTTAATGCCATTTAATTTGCATCAATTTTTTTCAAACCCCATCTCTAAAGGTCTTATTTATAAGAAATATCGTTTAGTTTGAGAACCGCTGCATAAAACGTACATTTAAAACTGATTTGATGATGATGTGTTTTCTAACGATCATCTATTGATACATCATGCAAATGTGATATTTAAATTCTAACTCCATGTTATTTATTTAACTCAAGCCGTACATGTAATATTTTTATATTAGATATTCATGATATGTACGACTTCAATTTATTACCGGCCTAATGTATGGTAGGTAGGTACTGTTTGTGAATAAGGGGGCATACGAGTAAATATAGTACTTTCAAGATACACAGAACTGATGCTTAAGTTAAAGACGAAACGTCGCGAGTTTTAAAAGTTACTGAACAATTGAATACATTTACATTACAGATTTCGACAAATATTACAATTACCTACTTAAAAAATACATAAACTTTTTACACTGACTAAAAAATCAATTTATAGAAAAGAATGAATGAAAGAAGTTATTTGACGCCATTCACAAATAAAAAAATAAAAAAAATCATTCAATATATTACTTCTTAAAAAATCCACAGACCAACTTTCATCATACATAATATTATTTATTTTTAGAATAGTACCTATCTGTGTTAACAACCCTAAGAATGGTAAGGCGTTGCGTGTAATTAGAGATTGTATACATTAGCAAATACAAATAAAGCACAATACGTCGAGCGAGTCGCGGCGCAAACATTAGTCTTCAGAGGTCGTAGAGGTACCGAAGACGCTGGGCCATGAAGCCCAGTGCCACTGTACAGATAACCGATAACTCAGACGAATAAACCACCGCTTAACTAAAAGATAATCAGCCAATTAACCATGGATTTACTGGCAATTATAACGCCTAATGTGAAAACGTAACCTTTGTTTTAAATTATGAATATTGCGGGTTAATTCTCCCTATCATTGTTTAAAGGCCAGTGGTTATACTGTTAGTGATAACGGTATTTGATATTTAAGTAACTGTTTAATTGCTGAATATCTATCGTTTAACTTAGGGATTATTAACCGTAAAAGCACCACTACTTATTGCTGAAAAACAAAAGATATTTATTATATTTTGAATACGAGCTGATAAATCATGGGAGCTAAATACCTGTATCTTCTATGTTAATCAGAAACATCTTAAATTACCAATCATTGCAGACCAAGAATTGAGAAAAAAGTCAAATAAAAATAAATTATTGGCGTTGTCATTGATAACTTCCAATCAGGCATATTAAACGAATGTCCGTATTGTTTGTCCTAATAAGTCATGGACTATCGATCACAGATCGGATTATCTGACTTCAATTAAATAACGAATTGTCAGCTAATTTAACCCACAATAGAACCGGCCCCTACTACAGTGGCATGGTACTCCAATTAACATAAACAACACCACATTATATTTGCCGTATACTTTGTACGCAGTAATTATTCACGCAGAGAATTACTACATCTATCTAGATTATTTAGATTATCCCTACGAAAGACACTAAGCTTCTAGTTGTTTATTTTGAAAATGTTTTACAAGGAACAAGCGTTGCAACAAATCTTCGAAGTTTACGCCATAGTAAACAAGTCGTAAATATTATTTGATAGATTTGATTTATGTATCGATAACACTGAAATTACTTTTGTTTTGAACTGGTCCTAGATCTAATATTTATGCTGTATTCGCTGAACGATTTCGCGTTAGAGGGTTAACAAAATATTTTGCGAATATATCTTCACATTATTTCATTTCACGTTAAATCAAGGGTAATTATTTTTTAAGTAATTTGCGTTTCGCTCATAGGTACGCAAAAACTATTACTACAATTGAATTGTTTTAATCTTTATTTAGCGCGTAATTATTTAACATTGTAACTTTTTATACAAGTTACCTAAGGTAAGACTAACACACAGGGCAAGACTAACACTGTCTATTATCTCGATATGCACTTGAAGAAACGACATGTGTGTGTTTTAGCCGAGAACATTTACGTTTGTTCTATCTTACAGACTGGAAGAATTTTGTATTTAAGCTATACGTATCGAGATAATCGACAGTGTTAGTCTTGCCCCGTGTGTTAGTCTTACCCCAACTTACCTTATATATATCGTACAAAGTGTTATATTCTAGAAGTTAAGGTGTAATACGTACCGAGATGCCGGCACACCGCCTGCCGGGTGGGAGCTGCTATTGAGAGATTTTCTATATCCGCCCGTTTTCCTTTATGCTTCTGCAATTTTATCCGCCTTTGCCGTTATGAACTTGCGATGATGTGCTAATGTGGATAAGACCATAAATTATGTATTCCTCGGGGTTAAAATCGATTCCCCCATTACGACATAGGTATCTAATATAAACTAATGTATCGGGGAGCAAATTCACAAACCGCTAGGTAATTATTTTATTATTATTGATATGATTTTATTATTAATAGAGATGCTAAACTTCGAATAAATTGGAATTAAAGTAATCTATGTGTAGAAAAATGGGCTTATAATCTCCTTTGAAAAGATTATCCTAAATATTTCTGTAAATTTAAATTTATAAGGTCTTGACAATGCGTCTTGACAGTCTTTGTGAAATCAAAGGCTGTATAGTAATTATCATCTATACAACTAAATAAAATTGAAGTGTCTGTTTGTATTTAAATAGCCGCTTTTTACTCAATGCTTACTTATGTAAACACGGTACACATACAAAAATAACTTTTTTCTAAATTTTTGTCTGTTTGTTTGATCCGGCTAATCTCTGAAACGGCTGACCCGATCTCGACGGGACTTTCACTGGCGGATAGCTGATATAGTAAGGAGTAACTTAGGCTACTTTTTACCTTCGTTTCGGCATAGGTTTACCGAAGCGAAGCGACGGCGCGTCCACTAGTATATTATAAAACCTTCCCCATCATTCAATGTTATGTAATTTATAAATGGGTCTAAAAATTAAAGTTAAAGTTTCTTTCCCCGCTTCTTCTCCTCCATGTCAAAGCAACATACGAAGTGGGAGGAGATTAAAAAAATGACGCGCATATAAGTGTATCTTTGATACCTATATGAATAAATGATTTTGAATTTGAATTTGAATTGAATTTGAAACTTTTATTTACAAGTCTTATCCACATTACCTGATCGTGTGATCGGACATCATTTTCTTGGCTCCTTTAAGAAAATGCAGGCAGACTGAAGCTCTCTATAACTTCATCTATTAATATACTCTTATTTTTATTAATATTGAAGCCAGGTAGACTATTTTGCTTTGACTCTTTGATATACGAAGCCTTAGCAATTACTAAAATGACTTTTAGAGGACATCTTATATTTATAATATTTACATAGATAGGTCCTGTTTCTGATTAGAGATTGAAATTTTAGGAACTGATTCATTAGTGATTTCGTTGGTATAAGGAGGGTTCAGAATGTTTTAGTTTTCACTCGAAAATATTCTAAATGTCCAGTAAATACGGCCATAGTAGTAAAATTCGAAATAAAAAAATTTTTATTTTTTAATTTTTAAACACTTTAGGCATATTTTAAATAATAATAGAGGCCAGTAAGTTTAAGATTAGACAGACATTTATTTTGTCGTTGATATAGGTATCTTCTAGCCAAGTATATGGTACGAGTCTATAATTTATATTCAACCCTCAGACAGAAAAATATATAGATACAGTCTTCAGAACAAAACTGACTTAATTTTTTTACAATCGAACGTATGTCACCGAAAACAATATGTCGAGCAATGTTCCGGGTAATGTTATCATTTGTTATTAATGTTATGTTTTTTCGACTACGCATTTTTGTATCTAAGATCTGTATATTTTTTGGTCTGTGATTCTTCCTTAATAAGTTATGGTCAAATGTCGACCACAAATCCTCTAGTTTAATTAACACTATAAAAAAGTAAAGTTAAATCCCTTGATGCTTATATAATATTTAACCACCCCCAAACAAGCACATGATACCCAAAACAAAGAAACTCAAAAGTGGTCATAATGAGATTATTATTTTTTATCGCATCAATCCCTCGATTAGGGGCCAAAAAGGACCCTAAGCCAGCTCGTTTCTCCGATCAGGTTGTCGTCTGGAGACCCATAAATTGGTAAGATTGCGACACCAATTGAATATGATAGCAGAGCTCCGATATCGGTTAAATGAGAAAGTATTGCATTGCGATAGATTCTACGAACGGTGCGAGATTTTACATGTATTTTTACCCGACTGGTTAAGGAGGGTAATGTTTTTTAAGTTTTTGCATGTAGGTAGGTATGTGCATTTCTTTGGGACGCTCTACAGCCTAAAGTCTGCCGGATTTTAACGTGTGAGTGTTAAATTGGTCTTTATTGTGAAAGTGACGCAGGCTTAATCTAATCAATAAAAAAATTGTACATAGTTTTTTTGTCAACTCGAATTTATATTGTTTTTATATAATTATCTATTGTAACCCGTGGCTAAAATCCCATCAATAGCTTAAAACAACATAAATTTCACCTTGTAAAATACAACATTTAAATCACTTTAAAACATCGTTTTTACAGTGCAAAATTACAGTTATAAATTGCCATTTACAGTAAGTAAGAGATTTTATAAAACGTGCATAATTTTAACAGTTAAACTTTCGAAATGGTCGATTCATCTTTGCAAAGAAGTCGGTAAATCAACTCTGTAACCCATACGTTGCTATGTAATATGTGAATGCATCAAGATACTATAATTAAAACTAGCAACGGTTATTAGGTACTATCTTAAGATAATAATTTACTTGGTAACTACCTACTTGGATGTGCTATAATCATTTATCCCCTTAATGAGTTAACTTAAATGAATGGCGATTGTTTTCCTACGAATTATTATTCTATAGTTTTAAAATTCAACGTCATAAAAGTACTTCAATTTAAAGTAGGTAAGTAGGTAAAGTTAAGCAGACAACGTGCCTCTAACTTATTTGAAATAAAAATGTATTTAAAAGATAAATCAGAATGCGCAAACCTCTACAATAATGCAATCTAATCTATATTACATTTTAGAGATAGTATTATTCGTCATCATAATCCCTTAAAAATTTAGTTTAATACAACTCCAACGCGTGTTCTAAGTAATAAATAATAAATTTAGCTATCACGACATCGTCCCGACGTAGAATCGTGTAGCCTAAAACATCCTTAACACTTTATTTTTATGACATTCATACTTCAACCAGTATTTCATGCATCGAACAAACCTGGGAATTCGGTAACCGTATCTGCAGGGCTCGTCACCCGAAAGTATTTAATTTCAATACACAGAGTACTGGCGATAGCATCTACTTGTGACTATGTTCATGTAGACACGCCGTAATGTGAGACGCCTTATGCTTTCGGACACACTGACGCGTAGTTCGGGCAGCAAACTCAGTAAAAGTTGTTCGTGTCATCTAAAATCATCAACTGTTGAATAGATTGGAATTAATCTTAACAAAGCCAGAGGAAATCTTAAGTCATTGTTTCATCCTATAAATTTAATTAATCTCCAGGAATTAATACAATAACGGTATTGTACTTCACGGAAGTGAACCACTTTTCCGCAGGCAAAGCTGCGGGCGACATCTAGGAGTAATATGAAGAAAGTGTACTCGCGTTTCAGTATCAACACTAGAAGAGCACACATTGACAAAAGTTTAGAACAATACATAATTATACGCGGGGCGAAGCGTACCTTATGGTTTATTATAAACTTGGAAAGTTTTCCTGTAAATCTGTATTTGATGTACTCTATCTGTGGAACTTCCTGCATCGCTGTTTCCACAGTGCTATGACTTGGGTCTTCCTTGAGACTTTCTTCAAGAAGCGGGTCTTACGCTTTCTTCTAAGCAGGCAGCGCGTTGATGATATCCCTGGTGTTGCTAACGTCCATTGGCCGCGGCGATCACTTATCATCAGGTGATCCGTCTGTTCGTCTGCCTGCTTTAATGCATAAAAAAACGTATTATATTTTAAAACTACTGTAAGAAAGCTCCATCTTACCCATGATCTTAATGTATTGTATTTGTCAGTTGCCTTATATCCTTATTAACATCTATTTACATTATGGTATTTTCCTTAGTTTTCTATTAATACTACATTCCTCTTATTCCTCTTGCCCATCGGCCTACATCCTTCAACTTTATATCCTTCCCGCCAATTTTCTATTCTTCTTTTTCTATCCCTAATTTCTTTTTAATACTGGCCAGTATCATATTAAATTCGATACAATAATGAATGTTCGAAATCATGAACCTACTACTATCTGGCTCTCCAATCTCAATAACCATGTGTTCGTATCTCAAACAACGCGTAACTCTCACTCAATTGCCAATAAATCGAAACATACTCCATATTAATTAGTTCGCGTGAGACTAGCGCTACTGTAAACCCTGCCTAGAGATTTATTGTCTGAAAATGCCTATTAAATATATATATGAAAAATGTTCGTTTGTACGTTTGTTTTGTACAAAGCTACGCTCGCGTGCTTCGGTAACCATCTAATAAATCTGAGCTAGTATACCTGCTTTTAACTTTTGCATCCATAATGAGTTATTGAATTTGCACAATGCTTTGGGATTGTTAAGTTAAAAGATTCTATTAGTTAAACTAACAGTTACTTAAAACATTGTTGCCTGCAAGATATACTTATATTTGTAAACAAAGTAGGGTAACGGATTTATTTAGACCAAGTTATTAATTATAAAATAGTAATAAGTTCATGATTTTATTAACTTAAACAAATTACTATGTATTTGAACATTTTAATTATGTACCTTTATTATTTAATTGGTCCATTTATGTAGCGTTAAATTTTATACAGAAAAAATATAGCTATTGTTAAAAAGCAAACTAACCGTTAAGTGCCTACCAAAAATATTTTCAACAACACACAGCTTACAATTTAAAACATAAGCAGATTTATAAACAAAACATAAACTTAAGGCATTATAATCCTTCAAAAAAATCATAAAACTAATTTTCAATCCAAGCCACTATCATGTTATAACTGCCAATAAATATCTATCAAAACCCAATCAAAGTTTAATCAGTCGAACGCGTTCTAATCCTTACAAGGCTTCGTCGTTCAGTATTCCATTATCTACAGCATAAAACCTGCATTCTCTATTACCTCGACCGGGAATCAAACCGGATACAATAAATAGAAACCGGTGGTAAATTAGCTTCGCAAGCTCTGAGCGAGTTGCGGCGTAGCGCAGATGACTGACTAATTTTGATGCAACTTTTTATTACAATGGGAAGTATTAATGTTATGAAATTGTTGTAGATTGATTTTGAATATATCTCTAAATGTCAGTACTAAATTTCATCATAAAAAAAAAAAATATAAGTGGTTTTGCTACCAACCCATAAACGTAAATTGACAAAAATAATTGTTTATAGACTGTTTATTACTTATCTGTTATTTAATAGTTATTGAAGGATCGAAAGGGTTAAATATTATATTCGCATAGGTGTAGAGTTTGTGAAGATAGGGTGTGTAGCGTTAAAAGCTTTGCTCTACATGATATCTGATATTTTTTGTCATTGCAACCCATAAGGTTTTATCATGGCAACATTTTATTAAAATACTGTTTCATACATGATCCAAACAATGTTTCGTAGTACTAAGTTCCCCAACAATCTATTTTTCATTTAAACACGGGTATCGGAACGGATGCTGTAAATCTAGCCGTTGAACATCAACAGGGTTAATTAGCCTCGCGTGTTAGCCGGCTACCGTTCTAGCCGCAGGACAGTTGAGGGTTGGCCGGCTAGCTAGGAAAATTACACTATTCTCGCCACTCTAATATAGCATTAGTAGTAACTGTTAAGAAAACGCTTATTGCCTATAGGTATTGTCAAGTAAAGACGGTAGGTATTACATTTGAAGTTTAGAAAAGTTTTTCAATCTGTATAGATATTTTTTCCACCATTGTTCGCGAATAAGATGTTGGTAATTAAAGCTTGTTATTACTTGTTAAAAAAATCAACAGAACTCTAGTTTAAAACCCATTTATGTAATGCTATATGCTCCAAAAAGTATTAGATAATGAACAAGTTATGAAGTATGTGGTTATTAAAATTTAATTCTTAATTATAATTTTTTAAACACATACATTAAAAAATTACCATTTTACATTAAAATACTCGCTTATTCAAACTACCCACATCTTCGCAAGTTATTTATATGTCCATTAAGGTATTCCACACATAATAACCAAGTCAGCCGCCCTAATTCCAATCTCGTGCCGATGCCGATCTTAACAAAAGATTATTATAATCCTCCGCATAAAATCTTTCACCGTCGTCTCACTATCTCCTGAGCTCATGTTTCACGGTACCCGTCGTTTTGCAATTCGTTCGACACGCTTCACTGTCCGTTAGTCTTTATGCAAGTCTTTGATTGTTCAAAAATCTGCAACAGAACCGCGTCTTAATAAGTTTTAATCTTTCTGATTACTTGTATTATTTAAACCTATATTTATGATAAGTTTAGTTTTTTGTTTATCACCTAAAGGAGATAGGAGAATAAGGATTTTAGCGTGTATATCTACTTTATTTGACACGATTTGCAACTCAAATGGATTGCAATCAAATATTGCACTATTTTAGGTGTTATTGAATACGTCTTTATTGTAGGAGTAACAAAAGCTATATTTTTTAACGTGAATAGTATTTGAAGCAGCCATACGGGGGTTATCAAGGCATCTTACATGAAAAATGAGTATCATTGGAGTGATACACATAACAGAAAAAGCCTCAAAAAAAATCTGGCTCCCTGGCCTATAAAGCTAAGTTTACATTGAGAAGATTTACGAATAATTCACCGCTTGCCATGTGCTAATAGGTAGAGTTCACACGTAGCCGCGTGCGTATTGGAGAATTCTCTAAGTATGTAGCCATTGATTTCGTTTATCGGCTTTTGATACAAAAATATCTAGTACTAGTGGACCCGCCCTCGCTTCGCTTCGGTGTATATTTTAGGTTAAAAGGTGACTACTACACGTGTTGTATGTTTTTTCAATATGGCTGTATTTGAATGGTTTTTTACACCTTGGGTTCGAAAAACCCAAATATCTTACGGACCCCTATTTTTTCTAAAATAAAATATAGCCTATGTTACTCGTAAATAACGGAGCTTTCCATTGGTGAAAGAATTTTTGAAATTGGTCCAGTAGTTATCGAGCCTATTCAATACAAACAAACAAAAAATATTACCTCTTTATAATATTAGTTTAGATTAGATTAGAAAATCGATACTCCTTACTGTATTCTACTAATTACACAGCTAAGGATGTGAAGGTTTGTTAAGATGTTGAGATGTTTGGATGTTTATATTTCCTTTACGGAGTAATTGTACGAATTGAAGATGAAACTTAGCATATAATAAACCTGTGCGGTACCAAATCTTTTTCTCTGCGGACAAAGTCTAGTTACATAATACTTTAACAGTCTTTTAGTAGATGTTAATTACGTCAAATAAGATACAAGTGATCTAATGATAATATCGTTATAGAAAAAAATGATAGGAATGATGTTATATGCGCGCTTAGCGTGAAGTTACGAGAAGTATCCAATTGGATTCTTGTTTCTTTAGAGTAAGAACGAGACGGCGAATAATATCGTAGATAAGAAGATGCAATGTAGGAATACTTTTTTCGGTTATTTAGTAAGGACTTAAAATAGGTATAGTATAAAATATAATTGGCATGATCAAAATAATTCCTACCCAATATGAAAAACTAGAAGAATTCGCAAAACAATCAATTATGTTCAAACTGTCAAAGCGAACTTCCCCGGAGGAAACAGGTACATGTCGAAATAAAACCGTCGACGAAACAGAACAAAACATTGATTAATGACGAAATGCACTCGAAAACAAACTGTCGAACTTCTTCAAATTCGCGATACAAATGCCTTCGGAATAACCCCTCGGAAATAATGGTTTCCTTTTTATGTGCTGCTACCTCAAACGTTGTAACCAACTCGCAAGCTACTAGCGAAATTCAACTCTATTACAAGCGTAGAAAGTTTAGATTCGCTTGTAAGTTTTGAGTAGGGTAAACGCCCGAAAAGTTGACACGAGATTTTCTTAGCGAAGGTTTTGTTTTTTTTTGTAAGCGCGCGGAAGCAATGCCGTATAGGGATGTATGCTTCCTCCTTTTTTGTTGTTAAATTGTTTCGGTGCCATTAAGCCGTTGACAGATCACCGTCTTTGAGTAATGCCCTCCAATTGTTTGCGGTGGGGTGAAAACACATTTATGGGACAATGCTTGTGAGTGGTATTTGGAAACGATTAGAGTTCTTTATGTGTCGTTTCGTTACCATTTGATGGGATTTCGTGCATATTTTATTTGTGTTTTTTGATCGAGATATTATTTATTTTAGGCCCTTTTTACACTTTTATTGAATGTGCCGACGATGTAGATAAAGGTTTTGTTTAGCTTAGTTTAAAGTAACAGTAAAAGTGGGTAAAAACTTTTCTGAAAAATGGAGGAGGAGGTAAAATTTCATAAAATATACCCTACGCAGTACTTGAAAGTTCTCGGTAGTATTTAAGTTGATGTTATAAAGAGAAGTAAGTAAACTGAACTATAGATTTGAACTTTAAAATTTTTTATTTAATTAATATCCCAATTACCAAACCCTTTAATTATTAATTCAACGTAAATCGCTAGTAACATCAATTAAAAAAAGCGAATAAACAGAGGCTCTCAATCAATCAACGGCTAAAATATTTAAAATTCCACTTAAAATGTGATAACCCATAAATAATTACAGGACGTGCATTAAACCTTTATACGACATAACTTTAAAAATCAAAATGATTTTTCTCACGGTAACAACAGCCACTCAGACTTCTCATTTTTTTTAAATAATTATCAACCTTATTACTTATCAAAACGGTTCATAATTCAATGCAAGAGAAGTACAGGTGACTAATTCAATACTGGGTAGAAATAATAAAATCGAAGGTGTAATATATTAGAAAAGCGATGTCGAGTAGTGCCGACACCGGCTCTCTATAACTCATAGATGATGTTTGAACAGTACCAACGATTTAGAGTTACACGTATGTCATAGTGATAAGCGGAGCGGATGCGACAATCAAATGTACATAAAAAATAAGCCAATAAAAATATTTTACGGGTGCCTTGTTCATTGTCACTGGACACTTGAGAATGTGTTAGTATTTATTTGGACTTATCAATTGGTTTTCATAGAATCCGTCAAACTACATACATATAAAGGGATATTTATAACTCTCTGATAGCAAATCTTAAGTATTCAATTTGATCAGAATTTATTAATTTAACCTTAAAATTGTAGGTCTACCGTAATTATAGCAAAGAGCTAAAGGCTTAGGAAAACTTTTAGAGGCATTGAAGCAACATGATAGCAAAAGTTATTCAAGCAAATGACGAGCTTTTTAACAAATTAACTAAGCCTAAAATGCTGTTGAAGCAAGTAAACTTAAATAGTTTAATTTCTGAGTAACTTCCACTAGCAGAACATAATAACTAGCTGTTTTTTTTAGTTTAAATCGCTGTCTTCTATCAATATAAACATAACTCAAGGTCAGAAGCCGAAGTCAAATTTTATCTCAATTGTAATCGTGTTCTACGCCTACCATAATGTTCTATAAGATATATTAAATTTATATCATGTAAAAGTGAATAAAACATTGTATAAAGTTGAAACAATGTTACCTACTTCAACAATTTTGTTAAATTGCAGCTTAAATTTTTCTTGGATCTTTTCCGTTAATAACTCTAATAGTTTGGCTGGTCCCTTAAAGTATCTCGACATCAGCAGCACCTGTCGGGTCCAACTGTGATTCGAAACCATACTCGGTCCCTCTAATATACCTCACAAAACTTTTATTAAAACTTTTCCAGATATTTAGAAGAAGGTACCTAATTGTCAAACACATACGCTTTCTACAAACAGTGTTTAAAGTACCATCGCAGAAAATTGGCCCCATATTAGCTTCTGGCTATGCTATCATTCAAGACTGACAGTAAAGTAACTACTAAGTAGACTTTGTTGATGTGTGTACATTTTCGCGGCAAAAAACCGCCAGGAAAAGGTTTACTAACACGTGATCGCTTGTAATTGGCATCCATTGATGGATGAGACCAGGCACCCCTCATTAGAAATCCACCACAGTACCTTTGCGGGTACCATAACTTAAAATGAACCTTAACACGTCAGCATACGTGCTATTGGCTTCGTAGAAAGTGCAAAGATATCCTGGTTCAAGTGTATAAGCAGTTGGTAATTATCGACAGCACTGTAAACTATATTTCTGGAACGGAACTTTGAAGGAGCGATTGGATACGCTTTCTTGGTGGAATTAGGAAGGTTTTGGCTATGTTTTAGCCTAAAATATACTTGGATTACATAGAAAATTGACTGACCTCTTTCTTGTACACTTCATCTTTACTAGAGTTCGAAAAAGATGTATATTGTACTGACAATTTCGCTCCCAAACTTGTATTTAACGGGATTGTAAATCTTTTATTTAACAACAAGTTTCATACTATACTAAAACGTGTTTGCTTTGTTTTTCTAAGTTGACAGGAACAGTTCAGAAATGGTGTAATAATTCAAGGCTGGTTACTTAATGAAGCTACCGACAACCACCAGCAACCGGCACTGTCAACCAACATCGTCAACCAGCCACATGGGTTGCCGATTCATTTTTAGCCAACATTAAGACATTTATAGTTATCTATTAGTGAAAAAAAAACTTAAAACATAATAAATAACTTCTGCGCGCTTTCCTGCATAGTCAAAAATTTAAGGCGAAAGCACCAAAATTCGTCTGTTAAACAATTTCAATCTTTACCAGTCTATCCATAAAAGGGCGAGCTATTTTGTTTAGCAATCTTAGTCATAATGTGGACCGAGAAGCAAGACAGTCCAGTTATTCACGTAATTAGCATCTAAAGTAGGCAATACTGAGCCTATTAAGTGTCTGCATACATGTAAGGTGTGCCCATTCGTGTCTACTTTCTTAAATCCGCAGGATATTAATTAGTCACCGGTGTTATGTTATGTTAGATCGTACGGGCAGACAAGCGTTGCATAATGTTTATGAAATTATAATATTCCTAGGTTCTTGGTGAAGTTGGTATGGTAATAAAAAATACTATGTGGTTTGATTGAACAGCATTATATAAAAAATGCATACCCATCTTTAATATTTAATTTCATCATCTACGATTACTTGTCTAAAGATTTGTTTTTGGGAAATAAAAATCGAAGTGGATTACAAATTGTAGAAAAGCTTACCTACCTTTTTGTTACTTTAGTTAGTTTTTATCAAGTCAGTTGTAGTAATTAGTTATTGTATTAAATTCCTTTATTACATGCTAACAAATAAATGTAATCTAAAAGAGGTAATTTTTAATTAACGCAGTGTCACAACGAAAAATATACATAAATAATATTCAGTATTCTATCAGCAATCTTCAATGTAGATAATAATAATGGAACGGACGACCCATTAGTAACTACCTTTACATAATAATTAATAGTGTTAGAAAATCACTTTAAATGCCCGTCTGTCTGTCTGTACAGTAAGTAAAAGTAGCTTAATCATGATCTTAGATTTAAACCGCCGATAAAATTAAACTGCAATGTAACACATGTCAAAAGATGGGTCGTCTACTATGGCACTTACCCTAAAAGACTTTCAGTTTAAAATCAACCTTAGTACCAGGAAATAGAGTCGAAATTATTTTGCTATTAAAAGTACCCTCATATAATGAAATGCATTATTAAATAGCGATTTCGTGACCCTATTCGAAGAGCATTAGATGGGGAATTATCTCTAATTTGCTTGTTTTAATTCAGTTTTGATTTTAACTTGTTTACTAATTAATTATTCAATAAAAGGAGCAATGGAAGGGCAAAAGTGAAATATAATCTGAATATATTAGAAAGATATTAAAATTTTAAAGTAAGCTTTATGATGCATTACTTATAAGTGACGATGAAAAATCATGGGTTGTTAAAAATCATTTCGTAGATTTAGAAACTCATTCACTGTCTCAGTCTTACTGTAAAGAAAAAGATTCCAATTTTAGTCTTTTCGAGTTGCCAGGAGCGCTTATGACATATCTGTAATATACAATAAAAAAATATTCTTAGCAAAAAAACCGACTTCAAATGAACTAAAAAGTAAAAAATAAATTTGTTTATGATTTAGTTAAGCCCAAATTATTAAATACGTATTTTATAATTTCGAAACCGGTGCCAAGTCGAAATCGACATAGTATAAAGTTCTGATGTAACATAGAAAAAAAAAAACAGTCGAATTGAGAACTTGAGACTTTTCTTTGAAGTCGGTTAAAAATATCATATTTTTGTATATAATACATATTATTATATTTCTTTCTAATATTTCCTTTAATAAGATGCAACGATATAATTCAATCGGAATTTGCGTGCTTCACAAGTACCTATCACGCTTTTTATTTTTTAAATCACGCCTTGCAACCTATCATCATTCATTTGTCAAAACAAATGTCATATGGGGTGTCAGGGGTGTCACCCCTTGCAACCCTTCTGAAGCAATTAATCGGCTCAATTTATGAATTATTGCGTAACAACCCTTATGGAATAAATAATGTTTGATGTTGTTTGATGGCATTCGTCAAGCATTTTGTAATGGATGTCGAGTGTTTTATTGGTTTTTGATTGATTTGTTTATGTACCTATATATCTAATTGCCAGACGAACGGACAGACAAGACGAAACGCAACAACAAGGGGG
>LGAG01000419.1:12999-36204 GCA_001278395.1 Lerema accius | reverse complement strand
GGGTTATTACCCGACTACACCAGAAGGAGAGCAATGTTTTTGAGCATAATCCGAATATGTATGCACATTTCTTTGGTACACCTAAAAGGGTCCATAGATTGTAAGTATGAGATATCATTGGATTAAACTCTATTATTAGACTGATATTTTTTGTTGTCATATTCATGATTTTCACTTGTTTTACTATAATAACTACTAGAGTAGGTAAAAAGTTTAATTTATTTTTTGGTCAATTTATTTTACTTACAACTTTTTTTACATAGTCATGTTTCTTAATATTGGATAAAAAATCTTGGATAATTCTTAAGTAGGTACCTGCATTTTCGTGGCAGGCAGGCTAACACTTTAAACAAACCTCCCCCATAAAATGGCATATTTATAAACATTTGTGAAATTTAATTAGTTAAGTGAAATCAAGTACAAAAGGGGCATTAAAATAACTTGTAATATTTCAAAATGTTGCATAGATCAGTAGCACTGGTTGATGCAAATAAATCATGTAGGACTGTGTTCTGTGGCCATTTTGATGTATAACAGTGCCATCTGTGTCAACTGAATGAGTTATTATACTCATGGAATAGGGTTGTCAACTTATTTGGCTTCTGTATAAAAATGTGTGATTTTCTTTTGTTTAAGGTAAAATTTTAAAACTAATTTATTTTAATTAATCTAAGATGTAAATTGCACATAAAGTTAATTTTTATTTTTTGTAATTATAGAATTAATGTCATTTATTTCGCCATTATGATATTTGTAATTCAGTAAGATAACGTAAAATGTGAAGTGATAAGGTAAGTATAAATTCATCTTTCCAATAATTATTTACGAAAAAATATTACTCAGAATTATCTTTAATTAACACACTGAATATCTCGTTTATTTACACGTCAATTAAAACCAAAAACTAAACTAGATTTTACAAAAAAAAATTCGAAAATATTTTCAACTTTATGTGTTAACCCTAAACATCAAACGCAACATGATTTATATGGCAACCCCTTAGCAAGATTAACCCTTTATCCGGGGTCACAGCCGAAGCACGTGGGGTCGTGCGTGCCCCTACAATTCAATTTGTAATTTATTGTTATTCGTTACGCTTATTACCCATCAGTATTTATTAATGTTATACCTATCATACGAGTAATTCATCGTGCATTCCATACTAGAGTTTAATTGCTTGAAATTTTATTGAACGCTTAAACAGGTACTCAAAACCATTCATTGAAATGTTGGCTAAGTGTGAAACGTATTAGCACAGAAAGGGTTAAATACCATTGTGTTTATTTATGTCGAAAAAATTTTCTTGTAGGTATGTAGTACTAAACCTTACTATACTTGAAGTGGCATCTATAAGAGTAATTTTGTTTGAAAATTTTCAGATTCTAACTAATTTGAGCAGTGACTAAGAGGTTAAGATGGACGGAGAGATATATAATAGTCAAACAAATTACAAAATAACCGTGTTGATAATAAAAAAATTGTCATCATCACTATATAAAATTTTGGCATAATTTTAACTAAAACGTATTTAAAATGGTTCGTCAACTTAATATCTAGTACTTTTTTATTTAAAAGGTGCTTAAGAAATAAGGCATATCGAAGTAACCGATAAAACGGATGGTGCATAGACGCCCTTACGTGATACGAGAGAGATTAAGAGAGAGATTATGAGAGACTATTGAGGAGATCGCTCAACCGCCGCAGGATAAACCGCGAAGACGTATTCTTTTAATAACCATTCCACTCACTGTGCTACACAAATAGCTAAAAAGATTAGACGAGTGGTAGCGTCAGCAAAAAAATGGCTAATGAGATTTTTTTAAATTTCTTACACTCAATTAAAGTAATAAGAAAGTAAAAAAAAACAGTCTGTATAAAGACACGATCAAAACATCAGCCATTTGCTAAAAATAATATACGAAATATTTACTAGGTAATAAATAATGTCTCTAATACCAGCCAATCACTAAACATAGGTTAAGTAATTACGGTTTTGTTTTAATTCAATTACTTTTTATTTGGCGTATAAGTAATGTAATTGAATTAGCTACTGAGTAATGTTTCGTATAACGGGCTTTCTGCATTTTCTCCACATAAAGAGAACTATACATAACTAAGTTTAATACTAATTTTGGCTTTACTTAGGGCAAGTCGCCTCTGAGAGAATATTTTACGTCGGTTAATTTCAGCAATAAAGGAAGTTTGTGTTCTTAAGAATCGAGCGAAGCAATTTGCGAAGTATTTAGTTATATCAAAGGATGCTAAAGTTTGTATTTTCGTGTTTTAGAAAATTAAACGGCCATCCACTAATATAACTAATATACCTACTGTTTACAATATAAGATATTTTTTAAGTCAAAGTTATGCAATTGACATTTAAAATTAGAATGCAGTCAAATTTTATCAATAAAAAAACATTATTTCAATGAACTGAAATGTTAAAAATGTTACATGATTTTAATTACAGCCACATAAACTTATACGCAGACACTTAAACTTTTTTAAGTAAAATTTTTGCTTGTTTTGCCGACCGTACCGCGTAATACGGGACGGTTGCGCGGGCGCCGGCCGGCTAGCTGATTTACTGCACTCTTAATGAAACCTGTTATGTAACTGGAATTATTTATTATTTAGTCCTACCAGCGTTGGAAATTGCGGCTACTGTATTAGACAATAATTAACTTTATATAACCACTGCGAGAGGATTAGTTGCACTTTACTTGAGCGCTGTTTGTTTAGTTACATACCTCTATATGTATGTACTATAAAGACGGTTTATAAACCAGAAATCGCCCGCGGCTCCGCTCGCGTACCTAATTTTCCCGTTTTCCATATTTATTCTTGATAATAAAAAAACAATGTTACGTAACGCGTTGTTCGTTCCCCTCCCACCTATGAAACGCATCATAACATTTTACAAGACCCCCCCAGAAATTGTATTACACAATTCTTGAACGTCCCCTATGGACCTTGTGTAATATTAAACAGATATTTATCAGTATGACAATTCAATTTTATAACTTCCAAAATACATATCACCTTTACACAAGTTATTCATAACGCATCGTATTCGATGACACTGTTGTCACGTATGTATGTATGTATGTACGTATTTTCTTATATTAAATTTCTTCACATTCAAACAACGTATCAATAAACCTTTTTAAACCTTGTTAGGGCTTTACAAATGTTTCTCCAAGCAGATTTTCATCCAACATAACAGATACTTAGTGATATGCGTTTCAACTCACGAAGGCCTTAAATTGCATTGGACGATATTTACGCGACTACACGTATGTCTTACTAGGACTAGTTGTTTGTTTGTTATTGTATGTAAGTGTGTGTTTATGTGTGATATATAGGTAATATACTTAGTAACTAAAAATAAATACCTATACAATAAATAAATACCTACTTATATTTCTTAAATAAGTGATGTATCTATAACTCTATTTAAGACTAGTTTTCCGTCCGCGGCTTCGCCCGCGTGGAATTCAGTTAAATCGCGCGAGTATGTCCTTTCCTAAGTTCAGTTCTATCTTCATACTGAATTTCATCAAAATCGGTTCAGTGGTTTAGACGCGAAAGCGTAGCAGACAGACAGAATTACACTTTCGCATTTATAATGTTAGTCGGGATTGAGCTTAAAATATGTTGCCCATATATTGTTACGTTTCTCTCAAACACTAACAATGTTAGAGTTGTAAAAGGCGCCTTTAGCAAAAACTTCTACTAAAGGCCCTATCTTTATGTGATGAATTAGGTAATACGAAGTTGTCATTGAACTCTTTCTTAACGGCTAGATCTATTTTGATGAAACTTTTGGATTGGCTCTGTTGTTGACATCTCTTTTACAAATAGAATTGTATTTGGTCAGTTACTTTACATAAAAAACTAAATTAAAAACTTTTTTAAACTGTAGAACATCGTGACGATTACTCTAGATTTCCAATCAAAAGCGACAAATACATTTGATCAGCAATTGGTTGAAACGAATCACAATTGCTGTGTTTTCTTTTTACCATAAAGGGTTGTTTAAATGAAGTTACTACGTCACAATATGGTACTAACAATCACCTTATATAGGCAAGCGGGTCTTTCAATTTGAAACGACAGATGTATTCTTTCTAAGCATTTGTTATTTGGTGCAGTGGGGTATGTTAGACTACTGTTTAAAGAGGTCCGGGATTCGTTCTTGGCGAGGCAGAAAAATTAATGGGTTTTCAATTATAATTAATAACGTACAAAGTCATCATAATCAGAAACATTTAATAAATAAAAAAATAACTCTATACACTCATAGCCCATACTAGGATTACCTGTTTTGTGGGTGCTATAGACAACACAGAAACATACAAACATACACCCAGAAATTTAAATACAATTTCATTCAATTTGGGCCCCGATGGTAATCGAACCTAGGACCCTTTGAACGGCGATCCAGAGTGGTAACCATTTCACCATACTGGTCGTCATCGAAAAAACAATCAAGAATCAAACAAAAAGTAGGTTCTTAATACAAAGTGAAGACTTTGCGTCAAAAATAACATAACTATTATGTTATACCTACTTTCCTAATAGTATATTCCAAACTCTCTACTACCTACACAAAACCTCTAATTATACAAACGAAAACATAACAAAGAGAATAGAACGCATAATAATGTTATTAAAACGAAAAAGGTGTTTGTGTATAGATTTTTCGTCGGCTCAAAACTTTATGGTGGTCATTAAAAACACGTATCTAAGTATCTTAAGAAATCTATCGCTTGTAGAGTTAAGGACCGCAATTAATTTTGTTTAAATTTCGGCTTAAAAATGTAAGGCATTCGCGAGTCGCGATGGTTAGATCAAGATTTAATAATTATATAGAGTTGTTGAACTCGTACACTCTCACTGTAATATATTTATGTTTATTTTGTTATATCACGGATTCAAATATTGAGAGGTAGTCGCAGTTGGGCATTTAAGGGCGTCAATGCACTCTTTTAATATCAAAATTATAATGCAATTTAACCTTTTTAAGCTTTATTGCATTTACAAATATTACCACCACAGCACAGACAAATATAATGATATATAATTATACAAAGTAAATTGGCTACAAGGGAAAAACGACACGTCACTAAGCGAAGACATTATGTCCCATCTTTTTTATATAAATATAAATCAAATCTCACTGAAAAATCATTAGCTAAACTGTTGGCAAAAGCAGAGTCATGATAAACGGACTCTACTGCACATAAGAGGTATCAATTTAATTTTTTTTGCTAGTAATTTTCCACTTAGTGGTATTAACAGCTCCATAAATTCCACATCGTCCACCACAACCGCCCGAATGCCTCACTGAGCGATCAGTTTTTCAAGCGATCTCATCGCAGCAGTGCCGCTGCGTTTATTCCACTTCACTTTTTACTTTTATTAAAGGAGCAATTTATTAATGAAACAATTAATCTGCCTTATCGTTTCGGCATCGCAACGGTTACTTCTCGACGTAAACCACGATCCCGGATTACGATATTCAAAACGACAATGTGATAAGTGTAATAGTTTATTAACTTTATTTTTTGTTTAAATTGACTAGAGTTTTATTATTTAGGTACTAGAAATAGCCGGCGGGTCCGCCCGCGTAATTTTCCCGTTTCTGAAATACTTTTTTTTGCTGCTCCTCTCCTATTCATCTTAGCGTGATGTTATATAGCATATAGGCTTCCTCTATAAATGGACTATCTTACACTAATAATTAATACTAAAGAATTATTTCTGTAATCGTTAACAATGAGAAAAAATACTTTTTTCCAAAAAAAAATTTATAATAAAATTTTCTTACGTGTTCCGTAAGATTTTGCTAATGTTCAAAATTTTTAGACCACGAGTTTTTAATTCACTCTTATTTTTAGCTTAAGTATATTACATAAATAATCTTTTATAGCCACATTATTAAAATTTTATTCAACCGGTTAGATGTTACGAGTATATAAATCGGCTCGAATCTAAAATTCAATCCTATCTTCGGTACAGTTGATTAACACACAAATAACAAGCATGTCATCACTGTTGGGGGAATTCGCGAAATAAACGGAGGAACGTATGTAAATTTTGAATAAGATCTACATACATCGATCTCTGGGCTGATTGATACTGGGTTGAACACGACGGTGCTGTTCGCCAGTTGGTTCGACACAGATGTCAAAGCGTTTTCTAACACTTCTTAAATAAACGGCTTTAGATCATTACATGTCGGCTATTTGAACAGCATTCTGACTCTTCCGAAGTACGAGGCAGCTGGAGTGCTGGTCAAATTAGTGGGCTTATGCATGCATAAATAAATTTATAATTAATTATTTGAATTGTAGCTGTAATTTTTTTGTGTTGTGTTGTGTTATGTAGATTAACGAGACGATATGGTTGCTCAGCAACAAAGTCTTTCAACAATAAATAAAAAAATTAAAAAAAAAACTAACTTATTCAGACATAAGGGGGATGTTTTTCCAATGTAAGTATGTTATAACACCACTTTTTGCAAGGAGTTTAAATGTACTGAAGTAATTACATCAAAAAGTACCTAAACAACGTTCTCTCTACTCTCATCTTGGCTCAAGTTGACTTACCATTTTGTGATTCATCTGCTCAGGGAGCATTGAATTAACGCTATAAATTAACTGTCCTACACTAGAATTCCCTGTATCGTGAGTGCCATGGATAAGATCACACCAAGACAAGTCAAAAATGTTGAAATCGTCATTCTAACTAGTTAAATTATCTGGTATAAAATTAGATTCCTAGTCGGCAGCATTGGTCAACTACATCATAGTCAGAATGTGGGAATGCCCGTGGATAGATCTTCTCAACTAGTTTGTGCGACAGTTTTTGCTCGAGTCGGTTCATTGCAAATTCTTCATTGTTATCTTCTGCCTACTATCTTCTTGCTTCCTGTATCGTCTTGTGCCTAGTTTTTGTTAGCCAGGTCAGGTTTATCATTAGCTTTATATTTAATTAAATTATTTAAACGTTATTTTAGATTGCTAGCACAGCGGTTTAAGCGTTGGTTGGAAAGGAGTTACAGAGTTCTAAACTGGAATCAACCTTTCATTTTCAAAAAGTTCTGTGTGTATTAGAAACGAATTATGACTTGCTACAGTGAAGGTTAACATCGTGAGGAAACCTGTACCCTGAGAGTTCTCCATAAATTTCTCAAAGGTGTGTAAAGTCTACACAACTGCTATTTTCAACGTGGTGAACTATATAGCCTGTACACTTCATATTGTGCGTAGAGCCCAGCATTGGGACATTTATGGGCTTCACTTATTAATAAAAAGATTTATAATTCCAAAAATATGTAGTTAGGTACTATGTAAATTCTACTATGACTTAGGTAATATTATCAGAAAATTTAGTTAAATTTAATACCTTTAGTTAAGTAACATGTAACGTGTACTATAACAATTTTCTCAAGCTGCAACCACTCCTTCTATCGATCGATCTAACAAGCGTTTAAAAGGATATATCGTTCATACGTGTCAGCAATTACTTAAGCAACACTATCCAACTTTCTAGCGAAGTGAAACGGCCATACTCTCTAATGCAGTCATAATAATCATACGTAATTATTAATTATGGTTCTTTGTAGCTGACCACAGATAAAATATCAACGAACCATAAAGTCATTTAACTCTCAGATAACGCACGACAGAAATGTTCAGGTAAATATTTATAAGATTTTTTATATTTAAGTGTCCAATTTTTTTATGAATTACTAGTGGACTCGCCCTCGCTTCTCTTCGGGAGACCTATGCCGAAACGAAAGTAAAAAAGTAGCCTAAGTTACTCCTTAATACATTAGCTATCCGCCAGTGAAAGTCCCGTCAAGATTGGTCCAGCCGTTTCAGAGATAAGCCAGATCAAACAGACAGACAGACAAAAAATTTAAAAAGTGGTATTTCGGTATATGTATCGTGTATTCATACGTATGCATTTAGTAAAAAGCGGTTATTTTAATATTACAAACAGACACTTCAATTTTATTTAGTAGTATAATATATATAAATAAGTATATATATATATATATATAGAGTATAGATAGTATACATTAATATAAATATGATGTGTAATTGAAGTTTCCAACTATAACAGTAACATAATGCTATATATTTTTTAACATGCAATTTTAACAGACGCGTGTTTTGTCACTCCATTAATTACTACTTACATAATTAGTTCAAATTCCAACATTGTAACCTTATGTAATTTAACTAAACAATAGTTAAGGTCTCACCCACTATGCCTTCGTAGAAGTACTCAAAAACTAAAAGGCTTCCAAAACAAAGTCCCGTAGAATACAAAATGCCGGTACATCTGTTTACCGGGAGAACTTAAGCTGTAATATTTAACAGTTAATAGGTCGTCATTCAGCGCGTGGACGAACAATCTATTAAGGCGCGTAACGTATGGCGCGTCATACTAGCTCACACCTCCAGTGCAAACTATTTAAACGAACAAACACGCGGTAACAACCTGATAAATCCAATGGATTGACAATCGCTGGATTCAACGACAAAGTTACTGTCGCAATGTCAGAGAGTAACTAAAAGCTATTCTGTAGCGAATACTTAGCTTAGACATTAGATCTACAGATTCCCTATTTACCGACGCAATCACTTTTCAGTATTTAAAACTATTGTATCTAAAACTATGTGATTTGTGTGAGGTTGTTCACTTAATATAAGCTATTGGTTTACTACAATCCCATCAGCTGATAATTGGGGTATATTCGAGGGTGCTAAACTAAATAAACTTTGAAAAACTATTTACTTACGCCTCAGACTTCTTCATTGTGCCTGAATATGAACGGCAACGTGAACAAAATACATTTTATGACAGTACTTTATATGCATACTTGAGAAATATCCTTTAGAAATAGATTAATACTCTCGGTTTGACCGTTCGACTGTGGAAAAATGGGGCAGTATTAATGAAAATAAAAAAAAAGAAATCAAAATTCAAATCATTTATTTTGGCTTAGGAACTAATAGCTCACTTAACGAATGTCAAAAATTTACATAAGAATAAAAAGTTCCTAAAGTCTCGTTAGACGATACCTACTAACTAACAATACATCGGCTTTATGAAATGATTTTATTATTTAAAAATTTGCAAAGACTCATTTTGAAATTTTCTTTTTAATTCCGTATATTTTATTTTCCACTACAACACTACAAAATCATCGCCGGTTATAAGACACGTACCTACCCTGCTAGGGTTGTACAGCACAATTGCGGCTGCTAATTTAAGCCGCGGCGCCATATACAGTGACGGGGAGTGTAGAATCCCTACTTGATAGGCGTTTGTATGAGTACAGCTAAAGAGTTCGTTGACGAACACCTCACCAAATAGGGTTGAGCCGCGGTGAAAAATTTGCTCCTTAGCACCCTTAATTGGGTGTCGTTAACAGATGTGGTGGTGATCTGGAATAATAGCATTTTTGTTTCCTCATCATTTGCGTGCAGGAAGCAATTTATTTAAGCTTCATTTGAATGAAGGTGCAAACTTTTGTAGTCTCAAATAGGTTGGCTTATAATTTTGTGATGTGACTCTTGTTGTTTTTTGTATAGTCTCCTACCTTTGGTTCTAAATTTGAATATAATTATGTTTTCTATTCTGCAATAGTTCAATGGCTCGCGCTATGTAATGATACACCTAAGAGTTTAATTTCAAATTAATACAAATTGTCATATACTTCATGTTTACACATAGTTTTAAAATTAAAAAATGACATAAAAATATTTTAATTAATGTATGCTCCTGGCCTATGATTCTGACAAAGATCGGGAGCTATAACTAAAAATTATCACTTTTACCATGGAAACGAATTCAATGACAGCTTATTGACATCTGTGAGCTTTTGGGCAGTAGAGTGTACCAAAGATTTGGACATACGTACATACATGTGCTTGAAAAACACTGCCCTCTTTAGAGCGCAGTCGGGTAAAAATAACTTTTATATAAAAGTATAATAACATTAAAGGATATGTGGTTGTTACGCAACACATTGAAACGAGTATTCTAGGACTAATTAAACTCACAGGATATTGGGTGTTATCTCTCGTCATTATAATCCAGGATTACTAGGTCCAGTTCTTACGTTTCTAGATATTATGTACAGAATGTAATTTACTATCTAGGTATCTTTGTACCTACTTAGATTATTTGTTACTTTGTTTGGTCATCTTTGTATATTAATACGTGAAGTATTCTTTGGATCCTTTTTCAAGAATAATGTTTTCTAGGTATGAATTTGTGAATTGGCATAGTTAAAGTTAACATGGAGAAGAAGTGCTGAGTATTGTACAAGATATGTTTTCAGGATATCTTTATCTCAAAATTGACTGCATTTATTAAACAATTTAAAAAAGAAAAAGGTTATCAATTCTACATGACTATGTATGTAATATTATTGATAATGTAATTTTAACAAATAATTAAAGTTGCCTGTCTGTAATAACATCTAATAAGCTAATAATTTTGGATGCTGTAGCTATAGAAAAATAATAGGTATAATTTTCATATTTTTCCTGAATCTAAACTAGGCCTAAAGATTTACTCGGCTTGTTTATATTGCCGTGTCACTATAATGTCACGGATTCAACGATCATAATAGATCCGTGACAATCATAATAGATCCGTGTCACGGGGACATTGCAACCAGTGTCACTTGCTGTACTACGGCCGATATGATTTGATCGTTGTATTTTTTTAGAGATCATATTATTTTTATTTATTAGAAGGCAGTTTGTTAAAACTCTTGTAAAGTTGATAATCATTAACATTTCATTAAAATAAAATAAAAATGGGAAAGAAAAAAATATTGTTACTATAAATACTTCCATTTACTAAATATCTGCATTGTTTTGAAGGTATCTTTATAGAGTACCCACAAACAGATAATCATTCCATTATCAAATTTTTACAGTATATTTCCGAAACCAAAATTATGTAGTTACATCTAACCAACAAAAGTCCATGTAACCCACCCTTTTTTAGCTTATTCTACAAGATAATAGGCAAGCAAAATCACTAAACACAAATAATTTTATTACATGCAAATCATATAACAGACTTATCAAGCGATCTCAACACAAGCCATTGAAGTCATTCACTATGTAACGCCACAAAGCACCCATCAGCATGATAATCAAAAATCCCATTACCAATACACATGTTACGAATGTGCAACGAAATACGCTTGTTAGTGACGCGACGGCCACTCACACCGAATGATGGATCGTGGAACGTTCCGGTATTTTCAATAAGAGCTGAGAAATTTCCTTGTAGAAAGCGGTGTCATTTCAGCCAGTTGACGTGCATGTTTATTACTGTATGCCGGCGGTATAAGGTTCTTTGCATACGATATGTTTTTCGACCACTAAAAAGTCCTAAAATCTTAACTAAAAGACATCTAAATTATTGATTATGTAGCAATTATGTAGCAATGACACAGATGTAGTCAAAAATTATGCAAGTTTTTTGTGCAATGAAACAAAAAACCTGACCGCTTAAAAAGGAGTTTAGATCGCCGGCCGTAGTGAGCGATCATACAGTCTCTATAACTTCTACAAAGAAGACCTCAAAATTAAGTTAATCTTAGTCTTAATTATCTAATCTTTGGGCTATAAAACGTGCCGAAGAAATAGACATACATTTTATGAATGAACTTGGACTCATAGTACGCTTGGACTGGATTACCCTCCTAATAGTAGGATAAAAGTTACAACTATGACAGTACAGTTGACAGAAGTCCATCGTGTGCAAAACACCTAACCAAGTAAGATCCGTTGCATAATACAAGGAGCGGTTGTTCACACGACAACTGGCTATAACGTGGTATTACCACGATTAGCCGTATTAGTTTCATTCACTGTATGGACTGCTATGGTGGAAAGGACAAAATTTATCGCAGCAATTAGGAAGTGGTACGTTCTCTTATTATCGAGACCCGAGATTTACAATACTACGGATAACCTGTACTGTTATAATTGAACTCTTAGTCTCGAGATAATGTGTGAATTTTGCATGAGAAAGCAATTTGGTGACAACTTAATATACAAATTATATGTCCAACATATTATTGTATAATGTAGATATATCTACAAATAGTTTTCCATTAGTTAATATGACAATACTATCATAATAATTATACAGCGTTTGAAAAATTACAATAATAATAATTTTATTTATTCCAGACACTTCAAATATATTGCTAGATTGTATGTTAGTAATCATAGATTATATCAAATTATGTAACTAAAACATGATAAAACAATTTTCACTTTTCTATCATAGTCGACTTATTACTTTAAATCCCTAACATATCGCTATATAAAATTAAAAAAAATTACAAATCTAAAAATTTAAAATTAAAATATTAATGTATATAAAATCCATTTTTCTTCTTTTCCAGTCAGCAATCCATGCCACTACATTTGACACACATAAATAATAAAAAAACTCTCCCAGTTAAAAAATCTAAAGTACCAAAACTGCTAACTCCCGCTAGAGATCCGTGCGGAAACAATAGGGGGCCGGGAACTACTCAATTGAGCTATTGTAATCGCCTGTTCCCACTCTATAGTACTGCGTATTTCCTTCCTAACATAACATCCTTTATAATAACTATCCTACTAATATCCTGAACAATTTTACCGTGACACTGTTTACCCAACTACGTAAAAAGAGTTGTTCGAACATAACATTGTATTACATAATGTATGTATAGCAGTGATAGCCTAGTGGTTTGAAAGGTCTCTCGATCGGAAGTTCCTGAGTTCAAAAGCTCGGCATGCACCTCTAATGCCCCCGCTACGGTGAAGGATAACATCGTGAGGAAACCTGCACGTCTGAGAGTTCTCCAAAAAGTTCTCAAAGATGTGTGAAGTCTGCCAATCCGCACTAAGCATGCACTAGGGAGAGTGAAGTATGTCTATGCCATATGTAAATCCATAAAACGGTTAGCGAGTGAAGGAAGCACAAACAGACAAACACCCGAATATACGAAAATTCGACCATAAAAAAAAATTAAGAAACTTTCACATTTATAATTATTAGTGGGATTAGTAGGATTAGGTAACAATGAACCAACAGTTATCTTTCTTAATTACTATATCTAACTTAATATATTTTAGGGTTCTGTACCTAAAAGGTAAAAGGCATCCTCAGGCTATATCTCATAAACCGTTATAGATAGAAAGCTGTTCACAAATTACGTATTTCCGTTGTCACTATACAACAAATACAAAAAAAATATATATTAAGGGAGGTCCCCATACAATAAACGTGTTTTTTTCTAATTAATTTGCTCAATATTAATAACTTAATAACTTTCGTGCGCGAGTCCGACTCAAACTTGGCCGGTTTTTTATTCTTCACGCTATACCTAACTAGTAGATGTTTCAACTAACCTGATAACGTGCACTTAATTTTGATTCATGATCTATTAACTATTATAAAATTACATCACATCCTTTCACATTATACGCTATTAACATCTAATAGAGGTTTCTGTTACACCGACAACGTAGTTATTTTGGATAATTATTAAAAGGTACTTACCGATTTATTTATTAGTTTGGGAAAAGTTCGATAAGTTTTACGTAAACTGATCAATTCGTGTAAGTTTTTGAATACTTATAATTAAGCAGTAGGATTTTCTGTGTCGCGGGTGTCATGAACAACACAAATAACACATCACTAACACCCATGACCCGATAACAACTATTATCTGTCACATAAATATCTGCCCCGGCCGGGAATCGAACCCGGGACCCCTCGTTTCGCAGGCAGGGTCACTACTAACTACGCCACGGGGTCGTCGAGCTTTGAGAACTCTATGGAGAAGTCTCATTGTATCTGCTACACATAATTTAAAACTAGAAGCCCTACTGTTAATATAAAGAGTTTTACTCAATAACAGATAATGAACTCGGTTACTTAAAAACCTTACTTACTTTACATAAGATTTCTAACTTCCGCTAAACCAAGTCTATTTCGAACAAGGCATTTATAACCATGCAAGACACGCTTGCGCATGATCGATCGGATAAATTAAATTTGGATTAACCTAAATCTATACTAATATTATAAAGAGGAAACATTTGTGTTTTTGTATGTATGTTTGAAAGGTTTTCACGCAAAAACTACTGGACGGATTTAAAAAATTGTTTCACTATTACAAAGCTTTATCTCCAATGAGTAACATAAGCTATACTTACATTTGAAAAAAAAAATAGGGTTCCCTAATAAAAATGGAATAATGTAACCCAAGGCTTAAAAAAATGTCATGTTAAATAAATGGCATGTTTGTACTTTATATGAGTCTAGAGTACTTTTTTACTTTATCCTAAACAAACGTTTTTGTTCCCGCGGTATAAAAAGTAAAAGGTCCACCGAAGCAAAGCGAGGGCGGTTCACTAGTAAATTATATACATGTGGTAATAAATTATTTATTAGTAATGCTAATAATCGCAGATCTATCGATAATAAGTTCTCGATGTTGTTGGTTACTCAAATGGTTAATGAAATCGTTAAAGGACTGAGAAATGTATGTAGGTATATAATTATTTATTTATTCTTGTCTATGTTTAAGAGCTTATTGTAGGATTTCGTACGTCCAACTTTGTTTTTACTATTTTAGTTTTTTATTCGATTGGAAAGCTTTTAGTAAGTAAATGTGTCAGAACACAAAAAAAAATGTTTTCTAAATCTACTTTGGTGTCCAATTTTATTTGGACAAGTAATCCACATGACTGTCATTAATCATTAATCATGTCATTAATCGGTAATCGTCTAAATAAATCCAAACTAAAATCGAATCTCGTTTTAGTCGAGTGCATTAGTGCAAAATATATATTTTCAAATTAATATTTTTTTTATTAATAAATAATAATATTATGTGTATCTGCTTTACTAAATGCATGATTACATTTTTTTAATTTTACGTAAAAAATCATAACAATAATTCAGTAAACCTATCTACATAATATTATACTCAAGTCTATAAACGCACCTAAATCAGCAAAAAAGCGCTCGCAAATTTATAAGACAAAAGGGAATTTCAGCTTGTAAGTCAGATACTAATGGAGGGCTCGCAATCAAGCGGACGATCTCCGCTTCAAGCAATTAAAGCGACGGAATTTACGGACAGTTGCGGACAATCAAGTTAATCGCTTCGATTTAACACTTTTCTACGCGATATACTTATCGCTACTGGTTGAGATTCTCTGTAGCAACCGTAAAGTGCTATGTTGAATAATATTATTGATTGAATGGAGAATATTTTTTTTATATTTAAAATGAAATAATGGTTCAGTTCGAAACGTCTTCTGGTAGTTCGGTTTCTTGATAAAATAATTATACTATTTAGGGTATATTAGAGATGAACTTGAACATACCTTTTAGTTTGTTTCTGTTTTATAGTTACTAAGTTAAGCAACTGTAGGTACGGTCAGAAAGGGGATGGCTGACCGCTAGTGGCAAAATTTCTTGAGCGCTTCCGTGCCACGGAGGGCACGCTAAGCCATCGATCTCTGTTGTTAAGGTTAAATGAAAATTAAAAATCTTCTGAAACTTGAATTAGTCACTAATCCCTCTATTTTCTTCATCTATGAATTTTGCTCTGTGGCATAATATTTTGATATGATTGTGGCATAATTGTGGCATAACTTTAACGTCATTGTGGCATCTGACAGCTTTAATCATCTGACACTCTATCAGAAGCCTCATGCAAATTACTAGTATACTGCTAGATATTTTTTTCGTTTTGTATTAAAGTTTTAACCATACCTTTTTATCTTGTATGTTGATTGGTTTCGTGAGTCGGGAGAGATATTGTTTAAAATGCTTTTAGTATTAAATGTTATGTTTTATGTAGCCTGTAGATGGTTAAGCGGTTTGACAAACTTTACGTGTTTGATGAGTACGTTTGAAAGTGCAGGGTTAAGTTTGACGTATTTTGATACGAATATATTTCATCATTTTTATAGTCGAAATGAAATGAATAGACTTATTAAAATATATATATTTTTTAAATATCGGTTTCGTTTTTATTTTCGAACCTTTTTTATTAGTTCTACTATACCGTGAATTTTATTTAAATTTACAGAACAAATGCTAGTAACAAATATTACCCAAAAAATAATTCAGAAGTAAATAACTAGCGAATCTATTTATCTACATAAATAACTAACAAATATGTAACGAATTGTAAAACACCATTCTATTACCATTCAACTATTAAATGGACCATTAAAAATAACATATTCGCATCGTTAACTAAAAATCACGGCGGTACGACATCCAAGCATTTATTACGCCATTTAAGGGAATGAAAATTGTCGCAAGGATAGTACTATAAGAGAGCTTACACATTATCCGAGCTCCGGTCCGGACATACCGGTATCGCACGCCGACTTTCGATTATAATTCTGTCAATTTAATAGCGCGCTTTCGATAGAGGAATAGTATGCGATTGCGATGAAATAAGGTATCTGCAGTAACTGAATTGATATAGATAAGTGTTTATTATATTACCTAAGCTAGCAAGACTTGAGAGAACAAAAATTGTAAGTTGTTAGATGCACAATTTTGTAATTAAACTTTATAACTAAATGATTTTTTTTTCATGTTTTATTTAATTATCATTGATTTGTTGGGAAAAAATGTCATCTAAGAATTTTAATGTATTCGCATAATTTAAAAAATATTTCGTATGATAAAATTCAAATCATTCGCATCTTAGTGTGACTAATTGAAATAAATAATAGAGTATAGAGCAACAAATGGAAAAAGCTTAACAAAAAATTTATAAGACCATTACATTAAATCAATTAGGTATTTCAATTAGATAACCAACCAACGATATATTATGTATGAAGTTAGTTTGAAGTAAACTTAATTCTGCCGTGTTCAGTGACATAATACCTGATGCGTAACCGGTACGGACAACGTGCAAGCACTAACTGTTTTGTAATAAGCCACAATCTAGATTCTAGGTCTTCACCAATTAAAATGCGTAAATACAAACCACCTACCGTTAAAGCGAAATGTCGCGTATTGCCAAACGTCGGTGCAACGACCCGCATACCGACAACCTGATCTATCTGTGATGAAGGAGTAGTTGTTTACCGTCTTTGTGGTATCTGGGATAGGAGTCAGCGATAGGGTAACAGATAGAGTAACTCTTAACTTACCTGATCTCTCCAGTACGTGATGCCGGCTTTATATCTTATAGAAGCCGTGTTCTATGATAGAAATTTGACCATAACTCGTTATGATAAATAAAAGACAAAATAAACTTTCAATATGGCTAGAAGGTTATTTAATGTAAACCGTCTAATAGAATCAGCAGAGCATTTCCTTGGCCATTTGGATAATGTTGTATTCAAGTTTCTTTTTTTTCTTTATGTTAGACTAAAACGTAGGATGGAGGAATTTATTTAGTAGGTACTCAGGTTTACAAGTTAAAGACCATTTTAAACTTCACCATTGTTACAAAAGTGCCAAGATACGAATTTTTCAAACTGTCTCAAACATACTTACTTGTAGGTACTTAAGATTCTTTTGGGTTATTGTCAAGTTTCTGATTATTAACTTACCTACTTCAAAAATAAAAAATCGTCGTACATACAATTTTAACTTTTATTTTTAACCAGAATTCTCAACACTAAACGCTTCTAACTTGTACCACCATTACGTAACCGCTGCCCATTCATTTCGAGAGCGTGTATAAAAATATTTCTGATGCACCTGCAAACGTGTAGTGAGTCATTTGAAAAGTTGTAAGAATATATTTGGCTTTTCCGGTTCAATGAAATGTATGAACGACTTCATCTTAGAATCGCTTGCTATATAAAGAGTTAAGGAAAGTGAGAAGTATAAGCCATATATAGATTTTGTATGTTTTAATGTAAACTACATACATTCTGGCCAGATGGTGACCCATCAACGCCAACAGGTTGTCGACCTAAAAGCGTAAATTAAATAAAGGTTTTGTCTCTCCCGCTGATGTGTACTGACCTTTATATGCAGTTGAGGGGATGTTTAGTCGAATCTAATCTAATGTTACTTAGAATCTTATGTAATATTATGTTTAAAAAACGTAGTAAAATTGCCGGTAAATTGGGTAAAATTAAGAAAAAAAAAATGAAAATTTAATGAAATGAAAAATTTAGGCTATTTTTTTAAATAAATCTAAAGCATTTACACTAGGTACAATTTAGAATACATGTAGGAAAATCTCTTTCAAGTGATATTATTAAATGGAAGAGGAGTTGAATTACATCTCACCTCATATCTTGAAATCGTCAAACGTATCTCACACACCAAATGTAAGTATGCTCTTTTAGTTATTTATGAATTATTTACCTAATTAAATATCAACATAAAATCAAAATTATCTTTTCTATATCACGCTAATATCATTTGCGATATTCCCAAGCAGCAGAAAGCAATTTAGATAAATTAAAATCCAAACTAAAGGTCTGATTGTTCTTAAAACGATCGGAGCAGCCCTTATAGGGCTCTTCCCACAGACCAATAAGGGGTCCACAATACTATTATTAATACCAATTCATATTTGATTAATATCTGCTGCATAACAACGACCATTTCAAGACAAAGTAATTAGCGAGACCAAAACGCATGCGGCTTGAGTCCGTTACATCAAAACTCTTTATTTTGTTATTTTTTGTTTTTTATTGTTGGCTCATGTTATATTTAACAGGGTCAACGAGAAAAAATAACATAGTAGGTATTCAAGATTTTTTACATATTTTTAAACTAAGGCTAGGAAATTGGGCTTCAAATTCTCATGCTACTTAAATCACTCGTTTAAAAATGACAATTAAAGCTTAAAACAGAATGTGTGTACTAATATTAACAGGATAGTCTTCTTTTATCTCTTACTAATTTTTCAAACAAAACAAATGAAAGCGATATTTATAATCCCAATTTTTTTTTCCTTGAACGTAAATCCTGACTACGAATTAAAGCTCTTTGGGCTCAAATAAGGCTTAGCAACAAGCTCTTAAGACCTCACATAGAGCAAATGACCGCAACAGTCCGAACCCACACGCATGTTCCCAGCACACGGCAGCAATATTTACATGAAACACAACAATAAATCACTCGGTTCACTTTCCTAAATTGATATTGTAATCCGTTTTGTTGCGTTTTGTTCTTATTTCTTATTGAATAAATGAAGACGTTCCTTGATGCGGCTTCGTTAAATTGCTATCTCCTGGCTTTGAAAAGATGTAGAGAGGTGTTTGTTTGGTACAAATGTTGTGCAATTGTCAGTATCTATTGTAAATTCAAAATTATATTATTAATCAAAGTTATATATATTTTTTTATGCTTATTATTTGTGGTGTAAATCTTTCATTTTAGAATTTTTACCGTTATTGTTATAAGTTTTAATTATCTGGAAATATCTTGTTATTTTTAATCACCTTGAGATATCTTGTTAATTTGGTATATAAATAAATTTTAATGATAAAAGTGTCATAGTGGAACGAAAATATAACGAGGAAATATTTCAAAGTTTAGGAAACAATTTTTACAATGACGTTAAAAATTGTCGTCTCCATGAAATATAAAATTTTAAAATTATGTTATTAAATAAAATCAAAATAGCATTTTAGAAGCCATGGTTTTTTTTCATCTTCATCGACTTTCTTATTATTAAGTAATGAAATCATTCATTTTTCATTTAATTTTCAAAACAAGTTATTTGTTGACGACTCCACACACGACACTGTCCCACTTATCGTATTCCCCGATACAAAATGGAGAATCACATGAACAGAAGCTGAGTTATGTCCCGGTCCCATTCCAGTGATGTGTTCATTCCACAATAAATATTGGAGGCCAATTAACAGTGGTTCACATACGAGTATTGGTTTATATAAATAGCCTGTTATTATGACAACATATTCATACGTTTGTTGCGAGATGTGCAGCCGATTTCAAGTAAGCATTACAGGTTATTAGAATTATTATGGAATCGTCATAAAGGTGATTCATGTATTACGTCAACACCGAAAGGGGAATTTTGATTTAGTCTTATATTATAAAAAAAAGTTAGCTTTGCTTACTATCTAGGAAGGACAGAAAGGTGGGCAAGAGAGTCGCTAAGGGGGGTAACTAAACTTCTGAGTCCATACGTATCTGTTAAAAACAAAAATAATTTCACTAAATATCACCTGTACATAAGTTCATAGATTAATTTACCCATTAGAGATCACTTATGGTTCAACTATAAAACTGGCATACTTGGTGTGAACGTTAAGAATAGTTAAAATATTTAACTAACTACAAAATAGTAGTTAAAACACGTATAATACTTACGTCGTAAATTACAGATTTAAGCGCACTTTAAAATGTTAATAAATACATTACAAAAAGATCTTTTCTTAAAACGTCTTAATACAAAAGCTACATGCGATCGCGTGCAACTTCCTAATTGTTTTGTTCAATCGAGGACTGTTTCTGTGAGTGTTCGACACTATATTGGTTTTTAATATATTATTACCCGACTTCAGAAGGTATCAGAAGGTGGGTAAGTATTTTCATTTCTTTGGCACGCTCTACAGTCCAAGCCCAAAGCTTGACGGACTTAAACACAATAATATTATAGAGTGCCGTTATTTTGTGAGACATTTTTTTAATATGCCCTTAATTTTTTATAAAAATACTGACAGTAAAATTTTTGACTTAATGAAAAATATCACAATGTTTTCTCTAAATTCACTATTTACTCATTCTCTTTTTGCTTTATTATTACTTACTTTTTCTGAGTATATGTACAAAATTTAATATATCTGTTTACTCATAAAACACATATTACAAACTTATTTGCAGAATAAAAAATAAAACAATGATTAATAGTTTAAAATACCGCTATAATAAAGACATGAGCAGACGTTTGATGTGAATTTAAAAATCTAACATTACAATTTCACTTCGTGTAATTTCTTGTCAAAACCAAGCACGATATTGGTTAGTAAAAAATGAAACAGATGATCTCGACTTAGCGATTTGACAAATTGATTGTTTCGACTGGTCGATAGTATTGGTGAAAGATTGGCTGTTGTTTGAACCAATGTTGGTGATGTTGGTTGATTATAAGTTCCGTAAACAACTGTTGTGAATGCTTTATGAGGAGAAAATTGAATTATTTCTACGAATTTGATATACATAATATACTAGGAAGTCACATAAAAATGAATTTTGCAAGTTTGGCAGTCCACCGTCGCAAGCTCCATTTTTGCAGGCGTATGTCGCTCGCCGCGTTTGCGCGAATGCACCTTAAAAAATGCAATATATTCTTGACACCGAATTATTAATGTTGATTTAACTTATTAAGTTGAAATATGTTTTATGATAATAAGCAAATTAGTAAAGCCACTAAATTAATAACTAATAGAACTAATTCAAATCACATGCTTAAAAACATAATAGTTCCGTGTCTACATTTTAATTTAATATTAATTTATACCATCATAATTAAATTACTATACCGTCGCGAACACTCTAGTTTTATTTAAATGCGAAAAACATACGTATTTATACACTAATATTGCGACATATTTAGACATGTTACATTTCATGCAATTTGACATAGAATATTGACAAATCAACTGTCAAGTTTCTCTGCCAAATTTCTCCGGATCATTTTGTTACTAAAAATTAAAAAAAAACGTTAATTTTGAATGTCAGCTGAAGTTAATATAAAGCTATTATAAAACTAGACGCCATTTATAGAAATATAGAAAAACATAAAACTCGACTGCTAAAAATAGAACATCAAAACATTATTTCCAATTTCGCCTATGTAGACCGTATCCAAGAAATTGACATAAGCACAATCAATAAACATTACGCTACTTCAGACTCAGTCAGGTATTTAACTATTATGACGTTAAAAAATATCGATCAGTAAAAATCCTAATTGGCCATAGTCAACCAACACCAACGGCCAACACTATTAGACCAACATTCGAGAGGAGTTCTGTTGGATGGATAAACAAATTATAAAATGTTAATAGAATCGGACCTTTGACTCCGAGCCACAATACATCATTGTCAGCCCGTTAGTGTGGCCGGTTTTTGGATTGTAAACCTGCACGCACATTTAAACGATTTTTAGAAAAACATTTTTTTTTTTGATTTTGTGATACTTACTTTAGTTTACTTTTTTGTCATTTTGTCACGTCCAGAAACTTGGCACCATACTTTCGAGTTACAACAATTTTGAGGCTTGTTCCGGTTTGTTCTAGGTTTTTTCTACATTGTTTCAAAACGGTTTAGGGCTGAGACTGGAACTTTCAGAGAAAATGACAAAAAACACTTTTTTGAGCTGGCACCACACCTTAAAGGTATCGCAGTTTGGAAGGATGTTCTAAGACTTTCACGAAAAAAGTGATGAAAATCAAATTGAAATCAGTGGCGGAAAACCTAGCGTGGGATTGGAAATGTATTTAAAGTCTATTAAAACATTTCGAGCATTCGTTGGTGAAAATTACGAGTTTTTTTTATTTAGTTACGAGATAGTAGATGACATTGATTACAGCTATTTAATAGATGACACCGATAAAGTTAGATAACCGTTACCTAATAGATAACACTGATCAAGTTAGGTAACAGTTATCTAATAGATGCTACTGATCAAGTTAGATAACAGTTATCTAATAGATGACACTGATCAAGTTAGGTAACAGTTATATAATAGATGACACTAATCAAGTGAGGTAACAGTTATATAATAGATGACACAGATCAAGTTAGGTAACAGTTATATAATAGATGACACAGATCAAGTTAGGTAACAGTTATGTAATCGATGACACAGATCAAGTTAGGTAACAGTTATGTAATCGATGACACTGATCACGTTAGGTAACAGTTATGTAATAGATGACACTGAGTAAGTAAGGTAACAGTTATCTAATAGATGACACTGATCAAGTTAGGTAAGTTATTTAATTATATAATTTTGACAATTTGACACTAATAATAATTAATTAATTTAAAATGCATGAAATATAGTTGTGTTTGTAATTTAATGTATTAGCTATTTAACCGATTGATTGCAACACCCTGGCAGGGTTCATGCCCAGACTTGTACTTTAATTACAAGACCTTTTGAATGTAGCA
>LGAG01000415.1:238284-254220 GCA_001278395.1 Lerema accius | reverse complement strand
CTTCCTCTTCAACACCGCGCTCGGTACGACCCACATCTATATCTATACTAACCTGACGACCCCGTAGCCTAGTTGGTAGTGACCCTGCCTGCGAAGCGAGGGGTCCCGGGTTCGATTCCCGGTCAACAGATATTTATGTGACAGATTAATGTTTGTTCTCGGGTCATGGGTGTTAGTGATGTGTTAATTGTGTCGTCCATGCCACCCGCGACACAGGGAATCCTAGTGCGGGGTTATGAGTGTGTTAGCGTTTATTTATTTATATTTTTTTAGTCAATTTAATCACCCTCCGGGAGTAAATAAGCTATTTTGCGGGGGTGTAATAAAACCCAAATTATTGGGATCGTAAAATTAAAAAAAAACTCCGAAAAAAGTTACTTGTATTGTGTGTTTTGATAACATTTTAAAGACAGGTTAAAATTAGTTTTTCTCATAGGTCACAGGGGTAACAATATTAAATTATACACTACACTAATGAAGCTGTATCTGCCGGAGAGACTGTACACGGCGTATGTAGCGCACAGTGTATATACAGCATTCTGTACAGCTCTTAAAACAGCATATTAGACGTTGGTTTGCCATACGAAAATAGACTTTTAATATAACTAACAAAAGTCGAAATCGGTTTAATGGACCCTAGACTTAATGAAATAAGACTTAAAATCACGTAAACAATCCGCAGGTATCCTTCACTTGTACCAAGACGAAATCAAAAACATGGATTTCATATCGGCGGCTCAGTTCCTGACGAAACTTCCAGAAGACCTGGATACAGAAGCGTTGTTCCGGAGTATCTCCACCGTGTCAATGACCCTGGACGGCATGACCTTCGAGGAGTTGGTGTCGTCGTGCCCGGTGGAAGACAGCCTCGATGACGTCACGGCCAGGTTATGATACCCCTTTAGGTGGACTCGCTGGTTATTAAAGCTCAGATTGTAGATTGTAGGGGCTTTTTATTACGTCACTTCTTATTTGGAACGGGTCCTAATAGTGATTGCATGTATACAGAGTGTTAGGGAAACTCTCCCGAAAATTAAGATAGATGATAATGTACAAAATACTTTAATGATAAGCGTGAAAATTTTCGCGATAAAAAAAATTACTAATTATTTTAGTTTTTTTTTATCCCGTTTTTTATGCTTATCATCAAAGGTATTCAGTTTACTATTATCTGTATTCATTTTCGGGAACGGAACACTAACCCTAACACAGTGTATAAAAATGTTAAAATTGTAAACTGTTATATGACGTCACATGAAGGGGACTGACGCACTTGTGACTTTTTGTGCCAAGAAAAAGGCGGGCGACTCCAAAAAATTTATTTATTCGTGACGTAATTAATGGATTCATTGTATCTATAAAGTTTTAGGTACAGTTTGGAGAGACATGGGGGTCAATTGGGTTTTTTTAATCGTGATACATACTCCGTAAGATGTTTTTAGCCATAAAATCCTATATGAATTGTAGAAAATAGTCATAATAATTTGACTCTCAGATGGCTGTCTTGATTTGATAAAAAAAAGTTACTACATAATATGCCACGATTTTGTGTTAAGTACGATTTAAATCAAGTGATTTAAGGTTTAAATTTCTAAATGATTTTCTATTTAAATATGTTTGGAGGTTACAAAATTTAAATTTTATTTATATTTACTTTCTCTGATTTATCTTTTCATAAGATCTGTTTTAAGTTACAATAAATAAATGAATACAATATAATTAATACAATGAATTATAATATAATACAGGTTTGATTAAGGTGGTAGCTCTCTAGCTAGCTAGCCAAATGTGCATAGACATACATCTTATTATTAGAAATGTCACGAATAATCGACGTTTGTTTGGTATTCGATAAAATATATCGACATCTTTTTTACGTATGGTGGCCACACGCAAAATTATGTAATATAATATTAATCGTTGGTTTATATATCTGCCTCGATTTCACAAAGAATTAGTGTAGAAAAGAATAAGTTAACTGAATTCTTCAGTTGCTTTACATAGTAATAACTAAAGACACTAAAGTTTTTCATTTTATGATACACATATTTCCTTTTAATTTTGAACCAATTACCCGTTGTTTTTCACAAATAAAAACATATTAATCTTGTGTACAGAATTGCAGTTCTTCATTTTTGTATTTGACATTACTATAGTATAAAAAATACACATATTTCGTCGAACATTTCACATTAGAGTCGATACTATCCAATCTAATTGAAAATAGAATACCTATCGTGACATTTCTAAAGAATATAAATACATACAATATACCGGGTGCTATGCGTTGAAGGTAGAAATGTGTGCAGGACACATCATATACGGAATTAATGACTAAACTTATAAAAATAGCAGATTGTTGCAAATTGTCGAATATTAGATAAAGTCCCTTGTAAATATATTTAATATGAAATGTAATGATTATGGTATTTAATTAAATAACATATTATTTAATAATAATACTTGTTCAATACTATTTCGACTCGAAATGTTTCGAAACATATCAACGTGGCTCGAACACCGAGCTACGAATGGTACCTGTTTATGTAATTAAATAATTATAATTTATATAAATAATTAAATGTTAAGTGTACGGTGTGATAATTGTAGTGTTCGTCTGTTACGGCGAAAGATTTTTTATACAAATAAATAAAAATGTTGTAATATAATTCTGTACATATTTCCCTCACAATAATTATAATATTTGTAGTTTTAAAACGTCGCTCACGGCGTATTTAAATATTTTTGTCGAATTATTATCCTGTTTGTTAAAAAACAACTGAAATTATATATATAACTTTTCTGTAAATTCATTTTATTCCTGAATATAATTTGTTTTTCTTACCCATGTGTATATCGTCTAATATTCAATTTAAAATCATTTACCAAAGTACGCATAACAAAAGTTTTGTCCCAATCTCTCTTGCGATTTAGCATTATACATATAAAATATATAAAACTCATTATGCTTATACTCCAGTGTTTGTATATAATTGTGTATAATAATATTATGAATGGTCAATTATATTAATTAATTGTAGTTATGAATATAATTATAATTATTTATATAATGTCTCAGAAGCAACGAGTAGTAAACCGGCCTAATAATTAATGGAAAATATCGAAACACTTTCGACAAGTTATTTTTAATTGTAGAATTATTATTATCACTAAAATGCTTTATTATTGACGGCAAACATTATTTTTATATTTCAATAGTTTTATTTCTATCATACTAGCTGACCTAGTCAACGTACATTGCAGTATATTTATATATGCGTAATAATTTATACTAAAGTTCGAGTTCATAGATATTTATTTTGACAAGACGTAAAAGAGTAACTATTCTTTTCAATAGAGTTATTCATTACAAAACATCTTTTCCAAAAATATATTCCGAAATATAAAAATAAAGTTTGTGTCAGCTTTTGTATAATCTATAGCGTTATTTTTTGCAATAATTAAATGCTATGTTAATATTATATTTTGCGAATAACTAAATCATAATGAGAAGTTTGGAATTTCATAATGTAACTCACTATTCGCCATGTGTATATAATTATATATAATATATCGTTCGAACATGTATTTGTAATTATTAAATTATGTAGGAAACTGGGAGGAACATAGATTTCTATATAAATTCTATAAATAACACATTTTTCTTTGTCTGTTTGAATTTTTGATAGACATTAGATAAAAATAATATTTGCGAAATGGATGAATATAACATAATAAATAAATTTTAAGATCAAAACGCAAAGAAATAAAAAGAATTCTAAAAATACTATCCCCAAACAGGGACGGTATTTAACATTATGAATAAAAAGTGTAATTCTCAATTTTAGAATCTAGTAACACATCTGCAACCCATTTTAAACTATTATTTTAATTTGCATGTCTCTAAAGGCCATTATAATTATTCAATTTTAACGAGATTACAAAGTTGTTCCTCCCAGTATTAAGTAATCATTAATAAGTTTTCAGCTTTAATATGTAGAGTAGTCTTGCCGTGTGCGTATATGGGTGATTTAATTATAATTATTATACTTATATAATATAACAGAATAATTATTATTATACAATTTAATATTTCATTGTTTCAATATTTTAACACTTTTTATTTTGGCACCTTGTTATTATTTGATTGAATTCGCCGTGTCCGGCTTTTATGTAACTGTGAATTGTTTTTTCTTTTACTTTTCATAATTATGATTTTAATTACACTTCAATGGAGTAGGTAAATGCTACTCTATGGAGATTTACATATAAAAATATTTTTCTTGTGCCTCATAATTTTGTTGATTAATAGTCTGCTGAAATTCTCTTGTTTAAACTTCTCAATATTATGTTATAAGGTAAGGTGGGGTATGACTAACACACGGGGCAAGACTAACACTGTCTATTATCTCGATATGCACTTGAAGAAACGACATGTGTGTGTTTTAGCCGAGAACATTTACGTTTGTTCTATCTTACGGACTGGAAGAATTTCGTATTTAAGCTATACGTATCGAGATAATAGACAGTGTTAGTCTTGCCCCGTGTGTAAGTCTTACCCCACCTTACCTTATTAAATTATTCTTCAGTTTTAAAAATATGGCAATTCAAGTGTTTTTAGGTATTGAAATCAATACTCGCTTATGAAACGAAATGTTATGTAATTGAATGATTATTATCTGTGTAACGCGTTCTTCAGGGCTGCTACAGATGTTAACATTGTAATGTCACCTCTGTGACAGTTGCGCATCTGTCAAACTGTCAACATTTTGTTTGATAGATTTGCAATTTCTCTATGACCGTATATTCTACTACAGCGGTTCTATTCATCTATGACTAGCTTAGTATTTTTTTTAGCAAAACTAAAAGCTGTATGTTTTCCATTGTTTACAAATCTTACAATCAGCGTTGCCAGATTTTTTTATAGCAAGTCGGGATTATTAAAAAAAAAGAGTTTGAGTGAAAAAAGCGAGACAGTAAAATAAGGTATAATCAGAAGTTATCGATGTAATTTGTTTTATTTTGAATACAATTTACGTCTGTGGCAACCCTGACAATTGAGTATAATTATGTATTGAATACATAATAAGCAATTACGATAATTTATATGTTTAAGGTGAATTACAGTTGTGATGTGGACTGATATTATTACTAACTTATCTACTAATTAACTTTACGATAGTTAATGCCATCTCAAGTAAGTAATTAGGAGTATCAGTGTAAATATATTAATTGAAATTTTGGCCCCAAGCGATAAATTGTTAATGTCTGTATTGATTGTCAAATTAAATATATGGAAAAAATATATTTTATGTTTTATTTAATTCCATCATTGCATCGCATTTATAACAATAACCGGAAAAATTATGGTCGTCATCGTCAACTGTTAAGAAGCCTGCACTACACTTATAGTAGGTATTTTTATTATCTAGTCTCACTATTGTACCTAAATACAAAAACTAAAATAGCCATATTAAAAATATAAGTATAGCCTATTGCAACGTTGCAATGTAGACAAATTCAATTACACAAGTTGAAATACGTTTGAATTGTAGAGCGTGCCAAAGAAACACTCTAAAATCATTAGGTACTGCCTTATCGGGCATTCCGAAAAGGTTACTTGGTTTAGAATGTATGTGTAGCCGAAGAGTGATATCAGTAAAGTATCACAATAGGATCTAAGCTTGGATGAGTGTATCATATTCCTCACTAACCTAGGTACTCAACAATTTTTTGGTATTCGAACACGTTAATTTAATAAATTATTCGCATATACCGTATGTAATCAAAAATGTTTATTTTAGACAGGAACATAGAATTAGTACTTTGAATTTTTGGTTCCATAGATAAATAAGAATATCATGTCGGTTCGTCGGTCTGTCTTCAATTTAGTTCAGTCACCCTTAGAAAATAAATCGGTGATTTTCAATTATTCGCTACTCGATCAAAATAGTTGCCCAGGCAGAAAAAGATAGGTGAGGTAAAAAAACATATTATTCGCTAAGTATATTGTAATGACTTACCTTTCCCGCCAAATTATAAAGGTGTTGAGTTTGGTGGCAAAAGCACTTTTCGCCTTTGATCATACCTTGTACACGCAGTATAAACTCTATTTGATATTTGTAAATGCATGTAGGTACCTACTTAAACCTAAGTTTCCAAGCGTTCTGCGTTAATTAAATTTCATCCAACGATGAACCTGTTATAGAAAACAACTGAGGAACGATTCACAATTTTTTTTAATTATGTTGGTTTGCCAAAACAATTAAGTGACACTAATACACTATATCCTATTCCAAATTCAAAAACATTTTAAACAACCAGCCAGTTCTCACTTTAAATTTTAAATGCTCGAAGTAAGTATTTTTATTGGTGCTACAGCTACGAGCTACGAAGTCGCATTGTGTCTATTAAAATCTAATGTAGGTACTGTTAGGAAATACTAATTTGTTTTGAACAGACTTGATAGTAAGAGCAATCCATGTGGGCTTGTCTCATTAGTGTGACGTCAAACGTTAGTTCGCCAACATTCTATTCAAGGACTATGACCACTATGATAACCCCGTGACTTGATTCAAGCACTTCGCACAATGTGTTGTATTATCACAGCACTTATGCTTTGGCCTATAGACTTCTGGTTTTATTTAAGTAAGTAGCAGTAATTAAGCATCAATATATGTATAATTCTGTCCTGTACTACAGGTTTTCTTAATACCTATCACAGGGACCAAGCTCCCGCTATGAAAGGTTGTGAAATAGCAAACTGCTTTAGTTCCTAGACTTAAGTCCACCTTTTGTAGTGAAGCGAATAAATGTTTTTTTTTTAATTTGTAAAAAAAATGGTACTTTATTAAGTGAACTAATTGATTTTCCATCTACGTTTTTTTTAACTAGCCAAAAAATTTGTATGTAACACGCTTAATGATAGTGGGAATTAGCTTAACTATAGACGTAATAAATGTTATAATAAATTGACGGAAACGTAACAAGAAACTACAAATAAAATGTACTCATCACAATTTAACCACTATTTTAAAGTATCAGAACAAAATGTCGCGAAAGCTCCTACCGGAAGCCGCTACGCGCTACGTCGTAGCGCTGCGAAATAGATAATTATTTTGAATGCATTACTTAACATGACATTAATCCATTTGGGATTTATATGCAATTTACTGAGGACTTGGGCAGACATGTTTTGTCTGATTGTCACTTTTAGTGTGTTCGCGTTTGTATCGTTTTTTTGCCAATTTCCGTACAAGGCGCGCGCGGCGCTGGGTAAAAACACGATATCAAATCAACGCAATTGACCTGGTCTTTGTTTAGAGTACAAACGAGACAGCAAATAATTATCGCAGACCATGGACCCATGTAATATAATAGCGAACCCTTTTTCCGGCTATTTAGTAAGGGCGTAACACATCTATAATGTCTATAGAATAAAATATCATTGCAAATAAAATAATGTTTGTGCCCGGCCGCCGATATCCAATGACGTACGAAGACTAAATTTAGTTTGTAAAATCTTTGTTTTTATGACCTTACCCTGTTTATGTAACTGATAAAAACCACGGCTTATTAACATTCGATAAGAGCTATTTGGACTTCGATTACGTAGCAGATCAATTACTGTTCACGGTATTAAAGCTGTAGGTCCGTCGAATTCGATAACGGAGGTTATCGCGCTCAAATATAGAGGGCGGGAGTGAGTGCCTTCTTAGCTCCTCTGGGTCCCGTATTAAATTAATTTACTCCTTAGGTACCTACTTACCATGAAGATTTGTGTTATAAGTAAATAACCACGAAGTGGTAAGCGATCAGCGATGTCCAAGGATATTCAGTGCAGGTGCAACGATTAAAGGCATCGCCGATACCTTTCTCGCCACAGATAGATAGAGAAACATTATACAGATATTTATAGAGTGGCTTGACTGTAGAGATGTTACACCAAAAAATGTAAGTATGTAAGTACCATTTACTTTATCTCGCGTCTGCAACATCAAAATATCCTGAAAGAATCTTTAGTGTTTTTCAAGGATATCATCAGCTGAAATCGACGTTCCTATGATTTCATATGAGAGCTTCGTTAAGGTGTTTTAAAGACCTTTGAACGGCGCAAGGCTTCCAGCATTTGATCCAGTAATCCCACGAGGCAGGCTGCACTTGAACAGTGTAACATAATAAACTGTTAATCCAATTACGAGCCGTTTCATGCTCTATGGTGACCCATTAAAAAGTGGTTAACTATGGAACATCCAATACCAGCCACGGTCAGTGATAAGGGAAGAGCGAGTTATATATCGTATGACGGCTGACAACATTATTAACTTTCCGCTCTCGAACTACGACATGACTACCTATTAGTACTTCCGCATGATGCATACGGTAAGTCATGTTTAATGACACATGATATGAGGAAATACAGTAAGGTAAGAAACTCAGCACATTACGTGACAATCAAATAGATCGATACAAAATGGGAGTTTTTGTAACATCGTCATCATTAACTTCTTTCGTAACTGTTCGACAGCTGAGGAACTAGCACTCAGGAGCAGCAATCATGTATACTCGCTGCTTAGGAGGGTTTATTGAAATCCCTTAGAATATTTATTTTTATTATTATTGTAAACAGCACTCTAAAGTCAATGTAATACGGTTCCTTATCGTACCTACTGATATTTCGGAAGAGAAATTATATTTCTTTAAAAGATTGAGATAGATGAAGACTGTTTGAAGTTAAGGCGTAATAAGGTGCAGGATTCGAACTCGAGTCAGGAGTAGGAAATCGATGCTCTAAACACAAGGCTATAAAAATATACCTAGATACATCTAAGCTAACTAACGCATTCGAGCATTCTTTAACATACCTACCTTACATACAATTATTAAATTACTATTTTTTTATAATAGATCTATCTAAGTTTAATAATTAAGTGTGTGCCTTTAGTTTTATAGCAAATGTTAAATACTGTACTCAATCTATAAGAACGGTAGCTTTAACTAAATTCCTAAAGTAATTTTGGTAGATCTAGGTTTCTGGTCTATTGAAGAGATACGAATCTGAACTCGAAAAATACACTCGACAACACTTCGTAATGTAGTAGGTCAATCCTATTACAGCTTACGCAAACTAGGTAATAAAAAATCGAAGTTAGTCACGTGACTAGTTCTTTGAACTCTGCTAATTGTATTTTAGCCTGTAGATGGGTCCACGGCTATTATAGGGTGATTGGTATCTGAGTGGGGTCTCACGGATCCCCAACGATATTGTCTAAGGACTATTGTGAGGCGAGCTGGGGTCCCGAACACATCTGTCTATTGCGCAAGCGTCAACCAGTACGAGGGTGACTGACAGAGTATTCACCACGCGAACGTCCGTAGTAAATATTGCTCTGATTTTCCGAACGCTTATTAGTTAAACTTGTGCGCGAAATGGCTGAAAAGAAACCCATTGACGGACCTGAAAGCATAGCACTCCTCGAAAAAAAGGTCAGTGGAAAATGTGTATTTTGTTTTTTTTATTATGTAATGTCAGACAGAGGTCATTCGACCGGGGTGGTCTTGACGTAAACGAGGTGTTAAGGTCGAATTTTGTGGATTTCATGAGAAAATTACTCTATGATTACCTACAGTACAGAGTATCAAATGATTTTTGGATAATAACAGTCTTATTATACTTACCTCTTCCATTTATATGGATCGTAAGGTAATTGATGTAGTTAATTGTGAAATAGAATATTTTTTTACTATTATCCGCGCTCTTATCTCTATCTCATCTCTCTACAAAATAACTTGAATAAATACTTAAATCAATTAACATTGATATTTGCAAGGGGTTATTCTCATTAATAGTGTGATTATTATTATCAAATTTATTACAAATACAATCAAATAAAATGTTGTTAACAATCCACACGAAATAAATTATTTGGCCATGTTATAAATTCTGTAAATCTGTGATAGTTGTATTAATAACAATTTTATTTAAACTGAGATGAAAAGGTTTTTTTATTAAATAAGTTTATAAAATTTAATAAATAATATAATATATATTTTTTAATATATTTCGTCAGCTTTTTTTAAACGGCCTTGCCTGCCATAGAAAAGGTCTCGGTTACGATCTTCATAATTTAAATCTCATCCATGTATTTCTATGGCAGATAACAAAAATTTAATCAGCGTTTGATGCCTTTGTGCTTATTTACTTCAAAAATAGGTCCGTAGATAACAGGTATATAGAAGCTTTAATGTTAAAACTAAGTGTTAGATATTTTGGCTGCCAATTCAAGATAACAATATGCAGATATTGACAACACAATGCTCTTTCTCACCTTTTACTAAGATTGTATAACAAAAGAGTTACGCGAATTACGTCTCGGTAATATTATTAAATATGCATGTATATTTACTACTGTTATTTTCACAAGATATCTACAAACGGAACGGTCTGTTTGTTAGTCAATTAGCATTCTACATCTAACACATTACTGAGTGGGACTAGAAAAGTTTTCCGTTTGTCAGGTGTTTTCTTAGGGTCCTATCACACCAGTCGGCACGGAACCGGAATCGAATGAATGTCATTTTCAGGGTTTTAAAAATTGTCCAGTATGTCCATACCTTTAAACATTTTGTAACATTTTTCTTCTATGAGATAAATCTGTTAAAACTTTTAGTATTTTCAAGAATTTTAATTTTCGGAAACATGTACGAATTACATTTCTTATGCAACGTTACTATTTAACTTCTTAAAGAAAATTCTGGTGCTTCGTTATGATGACTCATGTTTGTACCATGACCTTTACAATTCGGTCTTTCAATAATGATTGAACAACATCTGTCGCACCTGTCCGTTACACGATATGGTAGTGGCGATGTTTAAGACGAAAAGTGCTCATTATCAGGTAGGTCGCTTCAACCCATATACAGCCTGCCGCATTGAGTTACTGCCCTTGAAGACTAAAAGTTTTTAATATAAGGATATCTCAATAAAATATCTGGCAGTTTTCTTCGGGTTAGCAAGACGATAACTTTTGATACATAATCTGAAGTTATGGGAGATCTACCAGGATGTAGGGAAAAAATATGCATCATCGCAACCCATAACTGTCACATAGACGGGATCGGATCTATTCTCATAATATCAGGATACCATAGAGTAAAACACTGCATGGCCCAGTAAGGAATTAACAGAGTGCACATTTGACAACTTTATAACGAACTCTCAGGTGCATCTCAACCGAAGCAAGTGATTTTAGTTTCTAATACGTAGACATGAATATTGTACGCAATTTTTTTTTTATATTTAGAGATGCAAATCCAACAATTTGATCTTCGGACCATTTGTTTGAAAAACTAACATTTAAATCGCGAAGCGATAGAATACAAACATTATTGTATTTAAGTAAATAAACCGTCTTAGCATAAAATAATGTATGTTCTTAATAAATAGTAAAATCAACATGCATTATAGATGTTCTATTTGTTTACCAGAATTATTTGCTAATATCATTTAGTTCTACTAAATATTCACAGTGAATAATTTTACTAAGAAAAATGTTTTCATGTTTGGTGCTATTATTTTTCATACGTAATACGTAGACCTGAATCTGCAATTTCTAGGTTTAAGGTAGCTAACATATTTGAGGTTTATCATCAAATTAACTACTTAGGTATACATAATTTAAATCCACAACTACAATAGTTTTTACTAATATTTCCACCTACGCACCTAATATTTCGACCAATTACGTCATAACATTTCGTTACATTTCGCGTAGGTGTCCCTAACTCCATTCCCTGGAATTGCGTAGGCATTACAACATAGTGACGTCATAACTGTATTCTAACAATAATTATGTAGGCGTTACACTGCGCGCTTATTGTTGGCTAACCCACCGATATTATTATTAAATAGTATTATAGTCACACATTATTCTAAATTTATTTTACTCCATCCAAACCTTCAAACAAATATTTAGTTATTACTAAATATTTAGTAATTGACCTACTAGCATACATAATCACTAACAGACTCTAAGTACCTAAACTTAACAAAACTCGAACGCGGGACTTTAAATCCGCACAGTAACAGCTAACAAACTATCGCGTTCCTACCAAGATTACCGAACAATAAACTATTATCTGTTTTAAATAAAACAATTCTTAGTTAGTAACAAAGAGTTAGTATTATACTGAATACGGCACTATATTTAGTTCGAGACAGGCATCCTCAATGCATAGATGGGGCACATCCTGTTTGCGCATCTCGGGTTCATATCTTACTCCCACGCTGACCAATCTAACAAATATTAAGAGTACAATGAAACGACTCCACGGGCTATGTATGATCCCGGGGATTTTATTTTATTAGGTATTATAAGACCGGCAGCCATTGTTCTGCCATATATTTTGATCGTTGGAAGATTCCTGGTTTCCTCCCGATCTTAAATTTTGATGTCATGGTAAGAGTAACATCGGCTATTTTTTTTATACCAAAATATTGAGCATACGGGTTTTTCGTTTTTATGATTATTAGTTTGTTTGCTCGCTTCGAAATTTAGGGATGCGACGACCTAAGGGCACACCTGTTAGGTTCAGACCTCGGTTTAGGTCGACGACTTGTAAAGGGCATCGGGTTGATGACCCCAACAGTTGTTGAGAATTAGGTAACTTAAACCAATACTTGACTTCTATAAATACTACTTGAAAGACATTATAATAAAATTCTAAATATTTTTATTTAATAGGTATTTTCCCAATACACGTATTCACGGTTTTTTTGTAATTTACCAGCAATTTTTTTAGATTACCTACTTCGACTTATCTTTACATGAATAGGTTAGGTTTGAAATAAATGATACCGGATTTTGCAAAAGAAAAAGAATTAAAAAACCGCAACCACAATTGCCAAGGCAATACACAGTGCTAGGATATGATGAAACAACTCAGGTACTTTCATTTTACTTCAGGGAAATCCCCCGACGCAGGGATTGGTCATTATACTTATTTCCTACGTGATTTCATAAACTTTTCATATTAGGTATTTCATAAAATCTCCATTTTCATCATTGAACTACGACATGTATATCGTGGTCATTATGTATGTTGTCCTCATGAAGAGCAATTCACAATTTTACCGCTGACCGTTGCCCTTGACCTGTTCTGTACGGACCTCAAGACCGCACTTGTAAGACAACTTGGGTATTGAGAACATAATTTAGTGTCGTGTAATTTTTTTTCAGCTTAAATAAAAAAAAACTTTAAAAGCTCTAATGACGAATAACAAGGGGGTGAAAAAAACTACGATAACAGTTTTTCATTTTCTTTTTTCCTTTGTAACAACCTATAGTAGGTTTAAGGTAGGTATATAGTATAGGAGCCCCTTAAAATTTTATTTAACGAAATTAAGGGGAGGGAGGAGTCTTGTAAAATGTTATGTGTTACATAAGTGGGGGGATCGCACAACGCGTTACGTAACTTTTTTTAATAACAAAACTAGGGAATATGTATAATTCTTTTAACTCGGCAAAATGGTAACATTTTAAAATTAAAATGGTCATTAGTATGTTATGTAACGTTTAGGGAGGGGAAGGGGGGTACAGAATAAAGTTACGGTACGTTATGTGGGGGGAGGTCAAAAATCTTTAAAAATTGTGTTACGTAATACTTTAAAGCTTCCTAAGTGTAGTAGTAAATATAAAGTAATTATTTATGTTAAATAATTAAATGCCGTAAATTATTAGTGTTGAAGTCAATAACCGACAATGTCTACTTACCACCTCTCACGTGGTTATATTTTATTAGCGATGACAAAAAATGTTTGACTTCACAAAAAAGGTGTTAATTCTTACCTTAACCCCAGTGTTACCTTGCAGTGGGTACCTTGTCAGTGATATTCGAAGTTACCGGAAAGTCCCTTATAAAATTCAACAGTGAATCACTATTAAGAACCAATAAAAATAAAAGCTTTTTATTTATAGGGCTATTTATTATGACCGGAAGACCTTAAGCTTATCTTAGTTTATGTTGTATTAAATAATTTTGATACCTTTTTATTGTTAGTGATTATAAACAAGGAGACATGCCTTCTAAAGAATGCTCGAAATTCGACGATATCTTATTCCATCAAACAATAGAATATCGACTTGTTTGTTATCCTTGGCTTGGCTTGGCACTTCTTATCCATTCAACTTTAAGTATGCCTAATCTCAAACTCCTTATTAATGAATTGCAATCTTAAAAGAAGGAAGGAGAGAGAATGAAACTTCATTTCCCTTTTGGTTCTTTGATCACCATAACACGAAAAATATTTCACGTAAATCTATAAATAGAACCAATAACGTACCTAAGTGTTTATTACATTACAACTATACGGTTAATGTTTCAAAGTAATGACTTACGGGTTTTGTGTATATGAAGAATTGCGGCGGCCGCGGTAATTAACACTGCAGAGGTATTGTAGGTATGGTACCCGAGTACGTTGACCACCGATCACTTTAGCGTTCAATGATCCCGTTCAATCACGAGAGGAAGTAATTCAGGTAGCCGCTTCTTACCTCACTACAGACTAGGGCTGCCTTCGGTACGGGCTTTCCCGGGTTGGACGTAGTTTTGAGGCTGTCCGGGAAGCGTCCGGGAAGTGTCCGGGAGATGTCTTTAAAAGGTGTCAGGGGGAAATTGGGGGAGGATTCTTGTGTCCTATGAATGCCGTGAAATTAAAATATGAACAACATTAAATTAAAAAGAAAGTGAAATATTTCATTATACCTAATCGGAAATCATATTCAGCCAATTCAAACATAGCGGAGACTGATTTGAGAATTGATTTTTAATGAACAATATTTTTGAAATTGTTCGGGGATAAACCTAGACTTTGTCTTAGGTAAATGTCCAGTGTTTATAAAAGTGTTGTCCGGGATTGACAATTTAAGTGATGACAGCCCTGCCCTAGACCATACTCGACTTACTTTCTATGTAAAGCTGGATTTAGGTTGTAAATACGCTCTTAACGCTATTACGGTGAATCTCCGTTAGAATAGAATGTCTGATTGATCAATTTGATCACACCTGCAAATGTAGAAATTTTATTCTTCGTAAGTTAGGTCATATGGGTAAGTGATTCTTAATTTTTATGGCTCACTTCTATTATAACCCGTTGTTAGAATTCGTGTAACAGTATATCTCATAATGTAATTTAACTGTTCAATCCAAGTATACTATTGGATAAAGAATAATGCGCAGTATACAGATTTTGAGATACTTATAATATTTTAAATTCAAAAGTTAGGTATGCAAATTATTTATTTATTTAAAACATTTTAACATTATGGCACAAAAGATGTTACGTATATCTAAGTATAAATAAAATATTATGTCTTAGTACCTAGGAACCTAGTAATTGCCTACTAAATGACTTCGTTTATTGATAAAGTACACTAAAACAAGAATCCTATCCTATTTACTTTCGACAAGGCTTTCACTCCCACGCCACGGTGCCAACTGCCAAGAATGTTGCTTTTTCGCACAAGCCCGTTTTATTCGTAATTCTAGTAGATATTGCGCTATTTTAATTAGAAAACTATTAGATAAACCTTCTAACTTCATGCGATTGCCCCTTTCAGCATTAAGAACATGTTTTCAAATAGTGTTGGGAAAGTTATACCTTACCAGCCTAACAGTATACGGTATGTTATTTGTTATTTCCCAGTTCAATCTTGACCATATACATTAAGTGGCGAAGGCCTAAAATAGCTGACATAATTTAGTTTTAAAACTACTGAAAAAGTTTTAAGAAATAATCATTTAATGTTAGTGACATTTCTTTTAACTAGATATTCGTAGAGTAGCAAAAAAAATTAGGATTATCGAAAATTCAAAATCATTCAAAATCATACCTATTAAAATCTAGGTATTTGAAAGCCTGAAAACGTTAAAAATATC